>BHFT01038878.1:54760-78967 GCA_004320025.1 Laticauda laticaudata
AGAGAGAGAGAGAGAGAGAGAGAGAGAGAGAGAGAGAGATCTATTAGAAGTCAGATCCCATGTGCCAATCACACTATACGTTATCTCTTTTGCTTGGAGAAAAAAATATTACTAAGGAAAATTCAAATGTTCAAAGGCAAAGGAGTAAAATGGGCTTTAAAACAGGAGTTCCAATCTTGGCAACAATAAGACTTGTGGACTTCATGGCCGGCTGGAGAATTCTGGGAGTTGAAGTCCACAAATCTTACAGTTGCCAACGTTGGACTCAACCAATTCAAGCAAGTCCAAGGTTGGACTCAACCAAGGGCAACCAATTTGAATATTTTCAATATTCAATAGTATCATGATTTATCGTGTTGCTTATATGTACACTGAGAGCTTATGCACCAGAGACAATTCCTTGAATGTCCAATCACACTTGGCCAAGAAAGAATTCTAGTCTAGTCTAGTCTATGTATTCAGTAAATTATTTTAGGGCATGACTTCTGCTATATCACAGAGAGAAAGAGAGGAACTTTAGATGGAACCAAATCTGTTGTCTTCTTTAAAAAAATAACTTGGGATATAGTAGAGATCTCTTACTGGACAGTTCCTGTAATATTTGATACTTATAAGCAAGAGGAAGGCAATCTTGTTTGGATGCAGGGCTGGCTGAGGAAATTGGAAAGTCCACCCATCTTCAAGCCTACTGGCAGGGGAATTCTGGGAACTGAAGTGCACACCTCTTGGGAAGGTTGAGAAACAATGATTTACAGCAGGGACTGTTCAACCATGGCAATTTTAAGACCTGTAGACTTCAACTCCCACTGGCAAGGGAATTCTGGAAGCTGAATATTGGTGGGATTAAATTTTTTTTACTACTGGTTCTGTGGATGTGGCTTGGTGGGTGTGGCAGGGGAAGAATACTGCAAAATCCCCATTCCCTCCCCACCCCACTGACCTGNTGTGGCTTGGTGGGTGTGGCAGGGGAAGAATACTGCAAAATCCCCATTCCCTCCCCACCCCACTGACCTGCTTTCCAGCTCCGTTCTCCTGGGCAACAAAAGAAGACCCAGCCAATCAGCTGGGACTTGATGGGAGGCAAAGAAGAGATGGGGACGGGGCCAGTCAGAAGGTGGCATTTGCCAGTTCTTTGAATGACTCAAAATTTCCGCTACTGGTTCTCCAGAACTTGTCAGAACCTGCTGAATACCACCTCTGGAGCTGAAGTGTATCATGATTAAAATTGCCACAGTTGGACAAGCCCTGAATCTACATGATACAGGCAAGCATTTAGATCAGACCATTGTAGCAGGACAATGACAGAACTTGGTCTGGCATGCAACACGGTAGCAACCAGGAAAGCATTCAGATTCCTACACTCTTCCTCCCTAGCACCAGAGGCATCGGAATGACTTAACAGGTGTCCGAATGAGGCAAGAAGCATTGTGAGGTCGTAATGCTCGTTTCGTCCCATGCTCTCTCACCCAGCCCAGCAGCTGGAGTTTAAGATGTAAGCAATCCCAGCCATCAAGACTTAACTGTGGATACTTGATCTCCTATGAATGTGCCAGGGCTCTTCTGAAACCCAGTTCAATCGTCACCTGCCCTGGCAAACAAATTCCAGTGTTTCACAATGCCATTGTTTTGTTATCGAATCTGCCTACTTCACCCCGTTTCAAAGCAGCTTACATTTGCTTTACAGATGTAGTCCCGTGTGGTTCCCCCCAAATTGGGGTGATTTATCTGTCTTTAAAAAGGAGCTGAATGAAAAGGGGCAGCTCTCTGTGGACCCATCCCTTCATTATCCCTAAGATGCTGAAGTCTCCCTAAGCCATGTCTGAAACTAAAACAATATTTTCTTTGAACACTGCCTTTGCCAAATTCAAAGCGAAGGAGAAAGAAAGAAAGAAGGAAAGAAAGAAAGAAAGAAAGAAAGAAAGAAAGAAAGAAAGAAAGAAAGAAAGAAAGAAAGAAAGAAAGGACATTTGCCTGGCTCTGGCTGGGGTTCACATATGAGGCTTGTGCGCATAAATCGAATAAATATTTCAAAGGGAGAAGAGAAAAATCATTAACCTTTTGTCATTAATGCTCGCAGTTCTCCCAAAGCTGCCCCGCAGTTTGAATTAGCGCACCTGCCAAAATAAGCACCAAGTTTTGTTACCCTCTTAGGGACAACCTTGTTCCATAAATCACTTGCTTTCTGTGACAGCTAAATGTGTTTTATATCACATAGAGAGCCTGTGTTTATGAATGTGAGATAAAAAGGCTTTAGCCAGTGCAAACAGAGGAACTACTGTGTAACACTTGCCTTTCTCTTTCGACTTTCTCCCCTTCCATGAAGAGGAATTGGATGCTGCGCCCTGAGTTTGCACAAGTAGGCCTTGGGTTACATCTTGGAGTCCTTGATTTGTCTTAAACCACTGAAGCCCTTTTTTTCTGGACTAGAGAAATATTGGCTTCGCTGAGTCTATTACAAATAGATGGAGATATTGTGCAGTCTAAGGCTGAGGACAAGAGAGATCTTCACATATTGAAGAGGGTGGCTAGTCACAAGGGAGTTTAGCAAGCCTGGGTGGAGTGCAGTTGTGTCTTTGACACAATCCGATTCTGGGAGTTGAAATCCACAGGTCTGGAAGTTATCAAAGTTGGACACCCCTGATTGACAGGATAGAGGCAAACTGTCATAGTTCTGAGCAATGAACCCAGTTGAATTGGAAGCTCCATTAGAGAAGAACATTGGGGAAGGTCAATGACAAACCAGATCTTGATATGAAGAATGTGATCAATCACAAGAGAGTTTAGCAAGCCCATGAGGGGTGCAGTTGTGTCCCTGACACAATTCAATTCTAGGAATTGAAATCCACAAGTCTTAAAGTTGCCACAGTTGGACACCCCTGCTATAGTTCATTGTTTCTCACCCCAACCTTTAAGAATGGGATTTTGGCTCGTAGAATTCCCCAGCCAGCAGGTTTTAAGATGGGTGGACTTTAATTCCCCAAATTCCCCAACCGGCTTGCAACCAGACAAGACTACCTTCTCCTCGCTGGTATATGACTGGAACTGTCCAATAAGAGATCTTTACCATATCATGGAACAAGCAGGAGTTTATAGTAGAATCCTCTGTATGTAATGTTCTCCCTAGAAGTCAGGGAGATAACCTCCTGTTATCTCTTTAAAAGCTTCAAAGCTGCCTTCTACCCTGTTTCCCCAAAAATACGACCTACTCTGAAAGTAAGTCCTAGCCTGATTTTTACATGTGCACCCAATATAAGCCCTACACCCAAAATAAACCCTAATTAAGATCCCGTCCACTCCAGAGTGGACGGGTAAAAATTAAGCTAGGGTGGAGATGAGAGGGGGTGGAGCTGCCCTACTACTAACCATAGGACAGTTGTAGCCAGGCCCTGCACACCCTGACACCTGCCTTGCCGGCCTATTTCTTCTGCAGCTGGCAAGACTTTCCTAAAGGCCAGATCAATCTGGAGCTCTGTTATCTTCTGCAGAAACCTTCAGAAAAGCCTTGCCAGCCGCAGAAGAAGTTCCTGAAGGCCTCTGACAGTGAAAAGGAGGCCAGGGGCGACACACAGAAGTGAGGTTAGTCAATGGATGACATCCCCCCAAAATAAGACCTGGTGCCTTTTTTGGTGGAAAAAAAAAAACCACAAGNGAAAAAAAAAAAAACACAAGGTCTTATTTTCAGGGAAACATGGTAGTTGAAGTTCATAGAAGTGAGAGACATTCTCCAACTGTTTCTCAAAAGAGTCAATAAGAGTCTAAATTCTTGCTTTGCTGTCTTTTGTTCTTTTGTTACTTTTGAATGCAGCAGGAACCCCATTGGCAACCTTCTCCCTGTGGCCTACACCTAACCCTGTGGAAAAGCCACAATGGTCTTGGGATATTTGCATTCAGAGCATCAACTCTGCTACTAAGCATTGGCCATTCTCTAGGCTGGTGGCATTTGAAAGTCAACCTGCTTGGTTGGCTTGGGTTCAAACCAACCAGAGTTGAAGTCCCCATCAGATTTGGCTCAGAGAAAGAGACCCTCACCTCCCACTGGGTCAACTTGTGCAGAGCTATGTTCTTCAAAGGCCTTTCATCCTAGCTAGTCCTTTTCTGGCCCGTGCCATCATAAATATTGATACCTATCAGTTCTCATTGCCAGCCTAGAATTCAGGCAGCCTGTATAATGGTGTGGATTTTGGAGCGCCCTGGACATTTTCTCTGTTGGAATCATTAAGGACGGAGTCCTGTGTAACTTCATTCTCCATTACAACACAATAACAGGAAACATTTCGGTGGCCTCTAAAGTACTTGGCATAGTATTTCACTTTAATGCTTACATTGTCCAAGCATCAATAAAACTGGAAACTGTGATATAATTAAATCCATTCTTCCTACAGAGAAGATGACTGGCTGAGATAACAATGAGAGCCGCTCATTACATATTACTCCGGAGAGAGAGTGCATAACTTCCAAAGCCCCCCTTTTCTCCAGCCAAAAGCTCTGCTTTATTTATTTGTCACAAAAGAAGAGAGAGGAGGGAATTGATGAATACTTTTTTTCACCTCCCCCATCACCTTTGTCTTCAGAGTTCAAGCCCCACTTTCAGCCCAAACCTGAATTGCCTGCTTCAGGCTGCCATTCATTCAAACAAAGGCCTTCTCGGCATTAGCCCAGGTGAGGTGCCATGATAGCCATCTTAATCCCAAACAATGCTCCACTGCACAAAAGATACAGGAGCTGTGAGGTCCTTGGTGCTCTCTGAGCTTTGCAGATGTTTCATCACCCAACTAGGCAACATCATCAGTGATAGAAGGAAAGTTTAGGGAGAGGAAAAGGACGAGAGAGGAGGAGGAGGAGGAGGAGGAGGAGAGAGGGAGGAGGAGGGAGGAGGAGGAGGAGGAGAGGAGGAGGATGGGATCCTTGGGTTGCTCCCTGAGATTCATTGTTTCTTTGTAGATGTTTCATCACCCAACTAGGCAACATCATCAGTGATAGAAGGAAGTGCAGTAAGGGAGGAGGAGGACTATGGGATCCTTCATGCTCTCTGAGTTTGGTTATTTTCTTGCAGACATTTCATGACCCAACTAGGTAACTTCATCAGCGCTAGAAGAGAGTGGTGATTGCTTTCTGTTTCTATACAAGTGGCTTGCCTTGTCAGTGTTGGTGGGAGTGTTGTTTTTTTCTTGGTGATTCTTGGATTAGGCTGTTATTTACTGTTAGCTTGTTTGTCTGCATTGGTAGATCCTTGATTGGGGTATTTGATTATTGGTCTAGTGATGTTCATACCTGCTCATCTGGGCGTTTATTGCCAGTAAGGATTGTTTCTTTTGAATGGTATATAGTTGTTGTTTATGTCTATGTGCCTGTTGTGATGGCACATAGACATTAGAGATATTCTCTAATTTTCTAATTGAATACTCCTCACCCAAAGTTAGTCTTTTAGAAATACATGTTGGTGTTTGTCATTCTTTAGGGTTCACTCCATCCTAGGAACGATTAACAGAAATTCTGCTCTGAATTATGGCTGGGTTGAGGACTACTTATCAGTTTTGTCCTTTATTTCTAAAGCATAAAACCCTTAAGAGAAGTTGGCTTTCTTTTTTAAAAAAAGCTGACAAAATCAGTCAAGATCTTGAATAATATGGAGGAAAAGCACAAGGCATAACCAACAGTTAAAGATCCAGACAAATTTTAGGTTTAAAGTTACATGAGTTAAAATTTTATTTTTGGATGGGGGTAGGCCAGAGGAATCAGGCCAAGCAATTAAGCACCATGAAGTAGTATCATGAAGAAATGAATAGCAAAACAGGCACTTGTTGGCTTAGCTGAACACAAAGAGTGTTTTGATTTGGCCTTAACTGGAGAGTTTTATTGCTAAAATAATATTTCATCAGTGGATCAGCTGAACACAAGGCACAGAAAAAGGCCCAAGTAACTGCAAGAGAAATCATTCTTCTAATTCTGCAAGGTTTGTGTGACAAATTAACTGTGTGATACAATTTTCACTTCTGTGAAAAGAGATGAGAAGAACAGAAAGACATTCCCTCTTTAGGGAAGGGTGCTGAGATTTACAGCTAGACTGAAAGTGGGACAAGAGATAATTCCCCTATCTTAGGTTACAGATCATTCAACCAAAAACATCCTTCCCAGAGATTCTTTTTTTTTTTTAAAGGACCATTGGGAATAGCCTAATATGTCTTGATCCACAATTGTGTGGATGGATTTGAACTGATTCAGTTGATCTGCATGATCAATGCGATCTGAAGCCACAACTTGAATGGATTCTCCAAAGCACATAACACAGGATGAGAAGCAATGGATGGAAATCAATCAAGGAGTGAATCAACCTGGGAGAAATTTCCTGACAGTTAGAAATATTAAACAATGGAACAACTTGCCTCTAGAAGTTGTGGGTGCTTCATCATCAGAGGTTTCTAAGAAGAGATTGGACAACTACTTGTCTGACACAGTATAGGATTTCTTTCTTGAGGGGGCTGGACTAGAAGACCTCCAAGGTCCCTTCCAACTCTGTTATTCTGTTATTCTGGAATGGATTCAATTATTTTAATCTGAAGCAGGTCAAGGCAATTCAATTCTCAATTTTGGAAAAACAAACAGGATCCCAAAAGACCACAGGAAATAGACAATCACAATATCTAGCAAAGACAGATAGATAACAGCCCAGCCCACTCAAAAAGATATGTGATAGCTGCATGCAATTCTCAAAAGGGCTTTGATTTGGAGATTCACTAGAAGGACCTTCCAACTAAGTCTTGGAAGTGAATTTTTGCACAGTCCCTGCATTCTGACTAATGCCTTAAAACGTCCCCTCCTTTTTCTTCACCTTCAAACCAACATGTTGGCCTCTGATTAAGGAGGGAAGGGGAAATGCAGGAGGTCAAAAACAGCTTTGGAAAATGCACTAATTTATAGACTCCTCCAAGAAGGGAAGGATCAGTCATCCATATGGATTATTTATTTGGTAAGGAGTTATCGAAATTCCGACAGAAGGATTGTAAAATTTGAAGCGTTTCAACATGACAAAATGCTTTTATGCTGGAAAACCAGGCCAGGAATCTTACGCGTTCAGACAAATTGGGGCTGCTCGGGGCCACCACATTTTTCTAAACCAATTCCTCAAATTTAACAGCTACAAAGCAGACAGTCCAACATGGTTCCCTTCATGCTGGGGATAACAGTAGGTATTTATCTTGGCCCAAGTCAATGGGGAGACTTTTATTCGGTTCATTACCCATACATTACTTCATAAGTAGAACACATTAAAAAAACCAGTTCACTTGAAAAGAAAAAGTCAACTGTAGGAGAACACTAAAAAAAAAAAAAGACATTTTTTTCTGTCGCTGCACAGGTATGATGAGATCTCCCAGAAGATGGAAGGTCTGGTCAGATTTCGAATCACAATCTGTTCAGATTTTCAAGTCTCAGAGAAGAGGGTTTGAGATAGATTTACATTCAGTGGGAAAAGCTGTACGGGACCCAGATGTTTTCCTGACGTCACTGCAAACTCCGTGTCGCCAACAATCCTCAAACTTGGAACAGAGGAAAGAGCAAAGGTGAAAGAGTTCAGATTTCTTCATCTAGTGACCTTATCTGGGCAGAAGGTCAGTTCACACAATCTACTACTGTTTTCTCACACGGTAAGGATTCTAAAGCTACAGGAAGGTACTTCAGAAGGGACTGGGGGGGAGGAAAAATGAGGGCGACACCCAGGCAGTTTTTTTAACTCGGAAGGTTTTGTCTGCTTTTTAAAATTGAAGATATTGCATGCTAAAGCATCAAGTCAGACGGCCTGACAGGAAAGAAAATTCCCAGGATAATCAGTGACCTGGCTTCCTCTGGGATGGTGCGATGCAGATGGAAATATGAAATATCACAAGACCACCCAGACTTTGGATGGCTGAGACTTTAAGGATCAGAAATGCTGTTCAATTAGGCTGACTTGACATCATAACTATGGGACACCTGGATTACCAGCAATGGAACTGTTCATAGATGGGTTTGATCAGTAGGAGGAGAGGAAGGGGGAGGAGGGGGAGAAAGGAGAAGAAAGAGGAGGAGGAGGAGGAGGACGAGGAGGAGAAATGATGGAGAAGGAAAAGGGGAAGGAGAAGGACTAAAGAAGAAGACTAAGAGAAGGAGTGATGGAGAAGGATGACTTTCTCCAGAAAACAGATTCTTCCATAAAAACCCAGCAACATCCATATCCTTAGCAACATTTTTATTCTCACTTATTTCCTTTAATTAGCATTAGTATTTTCAGATGTTTATATCCTGCACGAATAAGGGAAAAGGTAATGCTATCATGGCCTTGGAGGTCAAGATCTTGGGGGATTAGGAACCAATTGCTCTCTTTCAGCCTAACTTCCCACACAGGGTTATGGTGGTGCGGCTAGGATGTATGGAAACTGCCTTATGAGGAACCTGGAGAAGAAACCAGCTAAATCAATAACTCATATATGCCGATATACATCATGTCATAAGAAGCTTGGCAGGAGCAATCCTTGTAAATGGCCTGCATTGTGTTTAACAAGACCAACCGCTTCTTGCATTTCTTTCTTGGCATTATACCAAGGCTTAAATTATGGTGGGATAATCTACCGATCAACTCTTTAAATGTCTTCTCCCCCTTTTTTTTTCTTCCCAAAGGGAGAAAAATCGCCTCTTCCTTGACTCCTGAAAAATTCGCTGAAAGCCACCTGAAAGGATTATTTTCAAAAGAAATCCGTGATTTGCTACAAAAGGTTTCAATTTGAGTCAGGTGCAACCAAATCAGAGTAAGCTTAAAGGAGATTTTATTCAGGATGGAAGGGGAAACTTCGCATCTGGAAATAGAGCCTTTTTGGCCACCAAAAATAAAAAAAGCTTGCAAAACACATACACACACCCCAATCCATCCCATTTCCATGTGATTATTTAGGAAGCCAGATGCAAAGGGTTGAAAAGTGTAAGGGAGCCTTTGGTGCAAAGCAGGGTTCATAATTCCTTTTTATTATTTCTCCAGCCTGGAGTTGAAGAGCAAAACATTTTAGAAATGATTAAATAGGTGTTGACATAGAAGTATCAAGCTAAATCCAGAGTAAGTCCTCTCTCCTTTTTGAAAATGAATGAGTTGTGCATGATTAAAGTTTGAGCTCAAAAAAATTCAGTGTCCAATATGCATCAACTGTTGGGAGAAAAATTCTCAGAGCCCATAAATTTCTAAAGATGGATAAAGCAATATTCCCCAATGATTCCTGAAGATGTGGTTCCTAGGTAACCTTCTCCAACTTTCTGCTATTTACAGTTGTGAACCAAATTCTTAAGTGCCATAATCAACCTGTATTGGTCAATCCCCATGCCTTATTTAATAAATATATTAATTGTTCATCTGGAGTATTCATGTGTTTCCCATCCAGCAACTGATGTAAACATGGGGAAAGGAAGGGAAGGGGAAAGGGAAGAGAAAATAGAAGGGAAGGGAAGGAAGAAGAGAAGGGAAGAAGGAAGGGAAGGAAGAGAAGAGAAAGAAAAAGGAAAATAATAGAAAAAAGGAAAGGAGGAAAGGAGAAGGGAAGGGAAAGGAAGAGAAGGTTTTTTTTTCTTTTTTAAAATACTAAGTTAGGGTTTCCCAAATGAATTCTATAAATGAATTTGTTGTGGTTCACTGGCACTAGGTGCGGACGGCTGAAGTCTCGGAGAGTGAGGACTTGGATGAGGGGCCTGCATGTGATGCAGGGATGGGGCCAGCACCATCAGGGAGTGGAAGGCTGCCTTCGGAGGTTGCAGAGGCTGGCAGCAGTGATGAAGATTTCCCCGAGGAGCCTGTGCCAAGTGCGTGTGCAAGCAGGTCTGCTCGAAGGAAAGAGCAGCTGCAGCAGCACAGGCAGTCTCGGGAGTAAGGCAGCAAGGTGACGGCCCCTCCCTTAAGAGATAAAAGCCAGCTGAGAAACTGGAGTTATTTGCAGGAAGCAAAGAAATTTTTGCACTCAAGCCTTGTCAATGTTTGGATTATCTTAGTTGGTGTTTGGAGACTCTTTGTGTTTGAAATACTTCTTGGCAACTTTATCTAGTGTTCTTGGCATCCTCCACCACCTTGGCAAGGCTCGTTCTTATCAGAGACAATTAGTTTGAAACAGCCTTTTAACTAAGAAGGAACGGAATTCGTAAAGAATAATTAAAAGGTTTTGCTGTTACCTCCGTTTCGTGTTTGTTTCCTTGGAACAAGGTTTGGGTCAGGATAGAATTCTTGATTGTGACTCAGCTACTAGGTAGGTTACATCAACGGCCTGTTGTGTGTGTTTGGGTCCACTGGCTGTTCATTTCTGCATTTGGTGCCTTCCTTTCACACACACACACACACACACACCCTCCCTCCACACACCCACACCCAACATTTTTAAGAAACAGTTGATTGTTGATGGCAACAGCTCCAACATTGACCATTAAAATGTCTGTCCTACAATGATGCTTTCCATAAATACAGTGCTAATAGCCATCCCTTGGGAAGGGGGAAAATTCCTTCCTTTCTTAGACCTTTACAAACACACAGCAGTTCTGTCTAGCAGCACCCAATTTGGGGATCAGACTGACGTTTGAATAACTGCCTCGAAAACCAATGATATCTTAAAATGTCTAGCACTTCACAGTTCGGCAAGCTTTCCTTTCGGACCCACTTCTGGTACTGTACATCTTGGTACCACCCAGAAGAGTTCATCCAGAAATTGACAGAGACCATGCCTCACAAGGTTTTGCAGAAATGCTTCATTTCACATCTGCACACTCGTAATGAGATGTAACAAGGGAACCCACCCTATAATTTTCCACCCACGGGTTTCTCGCGCATCATTTTTCCAACCATTCTAAATGCGGCTGGTAAACAGTGCATTATGCAGGAAGGTTGGGGCTGAAAAAAAATTGCTCCTGAATACCAGTCCTATCCTATACAAAACAGATTGAAATATAATACTTGTGGTAGGCAACCCCAAAAAACCAACAGTTGAGCCACAGCACAATAGCGTGGAAATTCTCACTGGCATTTCAGTTGCCTGAAGAACAGAAATGTCATATGTTCACAATAAGAAAATGAGGTGAGGGACACCAAAAGTTTGTTTGGGTTGACACAGAATCTGGGGTTAAGAGTAGATTTGCGGGGACGAGATAAGAACTGGAGGAAATAATCTTATAAGCGGAAGGGAAGGAAATTGGGCACTCCAAGTCACAGAAGAAATGTGTTGCGGTGGACCAAAAACTGGGGATGTGTGATGATAAAAAGGATTGAGATTGACAAAAGAATGCATAGAAATAATCCTAGAAAACTTTGCAAGTACTGCCTCTTCAAGTATATCCAGTTTACTTTCAACGTAGAATAATAGGATTGGAAAGGACCTTGCAGGGCTACTTCAACACCCTGCCCAGGGCAGGAGATCCTATACCACTCAGGATTTTCTTCAGATTTGATGAGGTGGCTGCATGTGGTCATAGAAAGAAGAACAGAATAATAGAGTTAGAATTAGGATTAGAATTCTTTTTATTGGTCAAGTTTGATTGGACACACAAGGAATTTGTCTTGGTGCAAAAGCTTTCAGTGCACATGAAAGAAAAGATACATTCGTCAAGAGTCAAGAATCGTAAGGTCCAACAGTTAATAATAGTCATAGGGTACAATAGAATAGAAGGATATAGGAATAGAATTTAAATAGAATGGGATGGGATGGAATGGGATGGGATGGAATGGGATAGAGATTAGAACAGAACAGAACAGAATAGAATAGAATAGAATAGAATAGAATAGAATAGAATAGAATTCTTTATTGGCCAAGGAATTTGTCTTGGTGGAAATGCTCTCAGTGTAGATAAAAGAAAAGATACATTCGTCAAGAGTCAAGAATCATAAGGTACAACATTTAATAATAGTCATGGGATACAATAAGCAATCAAAAACTAGGAAACAGTCAATACAAATTGTAAGGATACAAGTGACAAGGTTACAGTCCTACAGTCACAAGTGGGAGGGGATAGGCGATAATAGTAGAGATAAAGATTAATAGTCATAGTAGTGCAGACTTTGTAATAGTTGAACAGTTTTGATAGAGTTATTTGTTTAGCAGAGGGATGACCTTGAGGGAAAAAACTCCCCTTGTGTCTAGTTGTTCTGGTGTGCAGGGCTCTATAGCGTCATTTTGAGGGTAGGAGTTGAAACAGTTTGCGTCTGTAGATATTTTCACAGTCCTCTTTTTGACTCGTGAAGTATACAGGTCCTCAATTGAAGGCAGGTTGGTAGTAATTGTTAGTAGGGACTATGGAGGTCTTCTAGTCCAACCCTCTGCTCAAGCAGAGAAATGGCTATCCGATTGCTTCTTAAAAGCCTCCAGTGATGGAGCAAACACAACTTTGGAGGGCAAGCTGGTCTAATGATTAGTTGTTCTCACTATCGAAAAATATACTTCAATGCCTTGATCATGACTTTTTCTTTCAGTTCCCAAACAATCTAGAAATTTCTCCTCCCTCACCTCTTCGAACTGCCTTCTTTAAATACTGTAAAAATCAAAGAAGGCATCAACTTTTGGGGAGTCTGCGTGGAGAAAATCAATATTCAGAATGTTTATGGCAGCGTTTCTCAACTTTGGCAGTTTGAAGATGGGTAAACGTGAACTTCCATGTTGGCTGTGGAATTCTGGGAGTTGAAGTCCATCCATCTCCAAGTCACCAAGGTTGAAAAAAACACTGCTTTATTTCCTAACAAAGCCCAACTGAAAGCCAAGTCACCAAGGTTGAAAAAAACACTGCTTTATGTCCTAACAAAACCCAACTGAAAGCCATGTCTCTCCACAGAAGAACAATACAAGTTTATCCCTAACTTTATGGCGTTTTTTGAGTTTTATAAAGGCTGTTCTCATTATTTATGGAATGATCCATTGGGTACAGTTAAAGCATTGCAGATTGTGAATGAATTTTTCAAATTGTTTGGGAAAGATCCAGATGTTTCACCTTGTAAATAGACTAGACATTTACCAGGGGTTCTTTTGGCAGATATAAGAGCAAATTTATCATGATGGTGTAAGGGGGAGGAAAAGGGTCCTAGCCCAATAGAGAATTCTCCCCGGGGAGGGTAAAAACTCCATAAATCCTCTTCTCAATCAATGAGACCTTTACAGCAGTTGTAAGGGCTAGGGATATAAAAGAATTCCTTCATGGATTTATTTTCCAGAGAACTCCCTTAATCCACAAAACAGAATCCATTGTGACATGAATGGGCATGTAACTCATATTGTTCATTACCGTCTGTCTTGAAACATTACTTGGCTCAAAAAATGTGTATATGGAATACTGATTTCTGGAGAAGTTACACATTTTTTAAGGAACTCCTAGATATAATTGACAAAGGTGGACCTATTTAGGAAAATTGGATGGAGGTTTTATATATTGAGGAGGCTTCTGTAGGAAGAAAAATGTGTGGAGAAAAATGTATAAGAACATTCTGGAAGCATCACTCAGCTTCGCTAAAAGGTGTCAAAATGTTGGCTGCTACTTCTACAGATAGTGCTTGAATTAGGGCCACAATTGAGTGCAAAGTTTATGTTGCTCAATGAGAATTTGTTAAGTAAGTTTTGCCCCCATTTTATGACCTTTCTTCCCACAGTTATTAAGTAAATAACATCGCTGTTAAATGAATCTGGATTCCTCACTGACTTTGCTTCTCAGAAGGTCACAAAAGTAGATCTCCTCACCCCTGGACATTTCAAAACCAGATGCCAAGTATTTGAATTTTGATTGCATGACCGTGGGATGCTTCAGAGTTGTAAGAGTGAAAAATGGTCATAAGTCCCTTTTTTCAGCACCTGTTCTGTCTCGCCTTTCTTCTTTCCCAAAAGATGAAAGAGTACAAACTCACACAAACACAGGCAGGCAAGCTGGCTCAGACTTCAGAGAGTTAATTCTTTGGAACTGATAATATTCTTCGCATTCCAACATGTCCTGCCTGCCAAGTCCGAACTGATAACAAATAAAGTTTTACTCACCGAAAATCACAAGGCAGTCCACAAAAATAATCATGCACGAAGAAAATCTGAGGTAAGGTTAAACTTTGTCCGGTACAAAGTTTCAGGAGAAAACACACCCACTTTTATCCCCTGTGGGGTGTAGCTCAATGACTCAGCTCACTCTCTGACCCTCCCACGCCTCCTACGTTGCTGCTCACATTTCTCCCTACGACGCTACTTAGGATCGAGCTAACACTCTTCCTCTTTATTCCCTGTCAGGGGCTGCTCCGATATGCCTTCCTCCTGATTAATTTCAGGCTGTTCCTCTCAGTTGTCTGATGGAACCTGAGCAATTATCAGGGAGGAAGGTCCTGGGGAGGAAGGCATTCCCAGTTCCTCCTCCTCATCTTCCAGGTCCTCTTCCTCTGACAGCATAGGCTTGGGAATCGGGGCCACAACAGTGCCATTGTAACTTTGAACCATCACTAAATGAACTGTTGTATGTTGTTTTACCTAGCTCTGCAAAAACCGTGATGACAATCTCAGTAGGTCTTCAGGAGCAGAAATCCCAAGTGCTCCTGACCATCCCAGATTTTTTTAACTGGGATTCCTTACACCCCAAAACTCTTTGTGGGAGCTTTAAACATGGCTTTTTTTAAAAGAAAAGCAACAATCACCATCTTCTCTTGCCATTTCCAAGCAAACCCAAATGCTTTGCATTCCATCTCCTTCACATTTTCCTCCTTCAGTCATTTTCTTCAGTTATGGATCCAACCACCACATAAATGGTCGGATTCAAAAAAATTTACTACTGGTTCTGTGGGTATGGCTTGGTGGGCATGGCTTGGTGGGCATGGCAGGGGAAGGATACTGCAAAATCTCATTCCCTCCCCACCCCTCTAACCTGCTTTCCAGCTCCATTCTCCTGTGCAGGGCAACCAAAGAAGACTTAGCCAATCAGTGGGACTCAATGGGAGGTGGAGCATAGATGGGGCTGGCAGGGCCAGTCAGAGGTGGCATTTGCTGGTTCTCTGAACTGCTCAAAATTTCTGCTACTAGTTCTCCAGAACTGGTCAGAACCTGCTGAAGACCACCTCTGCATGACCTCTATTCGTCTGGGGTCATCCCAACCAAACTAGCAGCAGAACAAGTCTTTCATCTACTCTTTGAATTTTTACCACTCCAACCACCAATGGTCAAATGCCAATACCAGTTAAAGGCAACTCCTTTGTTGTTGTAGTTTTACTAGAGGTAGCAGTTGCTGGATTTTCTGCATCATGTGCTGAAACAACAACAGGGTACCTTAATTTTGATCAGGAATATCCTACTTGGCAACTTAACTTAAGACTTGAGGACTTCAACTCCCAAAATTCTCCCACCAGTCCACCATACTTGCTTCAGAATTCTGGGAGCTGAGGACCACATGTCTTAAAGTTGTCACGGTTGGACACCCCTGATTTAGATGGTTTCAACTGGAGCAAAGTTGCAGAGCTCAGAAAAATAGAACAGGCTTCAAGCTTGCAAGATCACAGAGCGAGTCTTGCTGGATTGGGAAAACTATTGTTATCCACATTTTCAACGCTGGCAGGATCCATACTGAAATAATTCTGCTTTACTGGCCTGTAGGTAAACACCGCATATTTGTGCAGGATAACTGTCCATCTGTCCCTTACCCCCTGTGGCTTTGCGTTATCACAAAGGAAACACGACGCAGCCAGATGATATTTTTTTCTTTAAAAAAAAAAATTAAACTATAAAAACCACACACACAACACCCTCTCTTCCCCCCAGCAGATTGCCTGATTTATCCAGCCTCGATTACAGGGAACAGAGAGGCATTCTTGGCAGGCTGTCAATTCTTCATTGTGTCCCAGGCTTTTTAGATGTTTGCAGAATTGTTCACGTACAGGCATTAAATGGGGCCAGGACAGAAATTGGCATGAAGGTCCTTTAAAACAGTGGTCGCCAACCAGTGGGCTGGGGATTACTGGTGGTCCATGAGAAAAAAAATTTAGTAGTCCACAGAGAAATGTCCTCCCCAAAACAATTAATCCAGGCTGCATGGGAACACAAGGCTTGCATTGCTTGCATTGAGAACAACACAAAGTAGTGAGGGGAGGGGGGAAAGGGTGGAGGGGGGAACTTGCCCAATGCACCCCAAGCTCCTGGCCTGACCACTGGGCTACTTTCTACTTCTTTCTTCTTCTGCTTTTGGCTGCATGCAAGGAAAACAGCAAAAGTCTTTCTTTCTTTCCCCCAAACTCCCCTAGAAATGAGTCCTTGGGACTCTGCAAGGCCTCCTGCTCCAAGAGGCTGCACCAGCATGATAAGTCTCACAAACACGCATTTCTGGCAGACTTTGGGGGAGGGAAAGAAAGACTCCTGCTGCTTCTGCTGCTTTCCTTTCATGATGCCAAAAGTCTCTCTTTCTCTCCCCCTGAGATGGAGCTGGAGGCAGAATCCTGCAATCCCAAATAAAGAATGATCAATCAGTAGGAAAACAGGGTGGGGAATTTTCCTGCAGACTTTTGGGAGGATTTTCCCAGGGTCTCTGGTCTATAGGATTTAAAATTATGAGTTTGGTGGTCCCTGAAGTCCAAAAGGTTGGCGACCCCTGCTTTAAAGTAACTTTTGTTGCAAGTCGATCAATCAGTCAATCAGAATGGAGCAGGAAGGGATCTTGGAGGTCTTCTAGTCCAACCCCCTGATCAAGAAGGAGACCTTGTACCATTTCTGACAAATGGTTGTCTAATCTCTTCTTAAAAGCCTCAAGTGATGGAGCACCCACAACCTCTGAAGGCAAGCTGTTCCACTGGTTAATTGTCCTCAATGTTAAGAAGTTTCTCCTTAATTTCTTCTTTTAATTCCTTCTTTTCTCAAGACTATCCATACCCAGTTCCTGCAACCTTTCTTCATATGTTTCAGTCTCCAGGCTCTTTAGCTGGTGGGTCTATGACTGCTTCTATGTAGGATTCTTTTGTTTCTGTCCAACAAATCTAATGGATGATCTTCTTAGAAAGAAGAAGAATTCAACACTTTCCGATATGAAGTGAACTGTCTCCCCCAGAGATTTTATTTTATTTTTCCTGAACTGAATTGAATTTAAAGTTGCCAAGGTTAGCAAATCTGCTATACATTTTAGATAGACTGTAATCTAGCAAAGGATAGTTGCAGAGTGGAGAATTCCCCCAGCCATCATAGCCTTAAAGTCTTAAAGTTGCCAAGGTTGGAGACACTCACATACAGGGTGTGAGCATAAATAATATACAAAGTCTGTGCTACATTGATAAAGAGGTTTCTAGTCAACAGCATCCGGCAATGATCCTACAAATAAGGCCAACTGGATGAAACTTTTTGAGAGCTTGGTTGGAAGCAGGTCTCTTAGTATCTTGCAGCAAAAACATGAAATAATTATGAAGAGTTCATATTTCCTGAAGCCTAATGCTACCCAAGCAACCAGAATATGTGTTTTCCTCCATTAAATAATCCTTGGTTCAGCAGGAAAAAGATGGTCAGATTCCCTAAGAGCAATTAATAGTCATGTCTTAAAGAACACCAGAAGCTGCAGGAAGCTTAGAATCAGGTTCTCCTGAGAAACAATAGCTTTATTAAATTGGATACTTTATCTATGATTTTAACAGTCTGGAGGTTTCCTTAGTATTTGCCTAAGGATAAATGGGATTTCAGAAGCAATGACCTCATTCAGGAACTGATGTTATCAGAGCCCTGCTGTTAATCTTCAAACTAGGGTGATTTGGGGGTAACCACACCACCAGGTTGAGGCACTGGGAGAGGCTGAGGTTGTTTCTATCATCAGAAGTATAAAACTGCTTTTACTGGAGGAAGTTCAAGGCCACCCAAGGAGAAGAGATCCATAGAACACACCAAACAAGCAATGGAGCGACGGGAAAGACCATCAGTGTGCATTGTTTCTTGGGATGGTTTTAACCAGCTTTGGCACCAGATAATTTGCTACAGTATTTGGAGCCGGAGTGGCCAAACATTCATGGAGCCAGAATTCATGAATGGGATTGCATTCCTCTAAACATTTGGAAGCTGGACCCAGACATGACCATATTTATTTTTTAGATTTTTTTAGAGTTTCCTAAAGTAATGCTATACTGGGGCATTTTGAGAAATTAAAATGGTGGAACCCAGCAATTTACCATTTATTGGATTCTTCTATCTATGAATACCACTAAGGACAACCGAGTGGAACAACCAATGGAGGATTTCTTCACCAGATCCTTACTGAGAGCTTGGTCATCATCCATGCATGGCAGTCTCTCAAGAGCTCACTAAATCTCCTCTTTTTGCTGTCACTCAAAGTTCAATCAGTAAATCTGTCAGCAGGAACTCAAACAAACCTCTTCAGACTGGCAGGTTGTGGAGACCTCCAAATATTTAATAAATAAGGAGGAACTATAATAACACAAGGGACGCGGTGGCTCAATGGCTAAGATGCTGAGCTTGCCGATCAGAAAGGTCGGCAGTTTGGCGGTTTGAATCCCTCGCGCTGCATAACGGAGGGCGCTCCCGTGACTTGTTCCAGTTTCTGCTCACCTAGCAGTTCGAAAGCATATCAAACTGCAAGTAGAAAAAGAGGGACCCCTTTGGTGGGAAGGTAACAGTGTTCCATGTGCTTTCAAAGGCATTTAGTCATGCTGGCCACAGGACCACAGAGACGTCTTCAGACAGCTTTGTAGTGGAGATGAGCCAGAACTGACCAGTACCTATGTGCGAGGGGAACCTTTACTTTTATAATAACACAGCAATGGAGAATAGACTTGTCTCTGGGTCCTACTGATCTTGAACCAGACCTATCATCAACTCTTCTTTTAAAATTTTGGAAACAAAGCTATGATAGATTGAAGATCATCTGACCTTGAGTTTCTTTTCAGTGAAGATGTTAGGGCATGAACCTAGCTAGAATGTAGCTGGAAAAGACATCAAATTTTAAAAGAAAGTTGTCTGCATTTTAGTATCTAAATTTCATTGTCTATTTACTTATTTTATTTTTTGATTTTAGGTGTAACAAATTGTGCTCCCCTTATTGAAAAAGAATATTGTTATAAATATATTGTTATTTTAGTTTCCGTTCTGCACATCGAAAAAGATTTTTTTTTTCCCCCAGCAGCAACATTTTTCCATCCAACTTCTGGAAGCTGAAATTTTACCAAGAAATGCATGCATTCCAACAACGGCCTTACCCACTCTATTGATATTCTCACTGTCCGAAATGGATTGACTTGAACACACATTGAAAATTAATTAAGTTTCTGTTTTCTATATGTTCATCTCTGACTTTCCAGCCACAAGGAGTTTGTAAAACATATTCCTTGGATCAGCTTGCATCATTTTTTTAAAAAGTATATCCTTCAGACTAAAAGGTTTACTGCATTTTTAGGACAAAAAAAAAGTTTAAATATGTATAGGGTTGAATTTCTGTATGTTTGTCTTCAGATTACTATAGGAACAGGAGAGGATAAATGACATAGATATAAAGTGATTGTCCAGTTCTTCACCTCTTCAATCTGCAAGTCCTCCCAACTAGTTTCTAGTGTTTAGAGTTTAGTAGCTACAGAAGGCACTTGAGGTTCACCAGATAAAGTAGACAAGAATCAAAACAGATGTGGAAGGTCCTGGATGTGTGGACTTTATAAGCTGAAATATGACCTATTCCCAGAATGGAGAAAGATTAAATTGCTCTGCAGTTCCAACTGGCCTGACCAGAGTCTTGACTGGCTTCAGATCGAGGTTGATGAGACAAATCAAGGCGGAAAGTCAAGAGTTTGCCCATCATTGGGGCTACGAGGGTTGGGTTTCAGCCACATCACAAATATCAATAGCCGAGGCTTATAGAGAGATTACTGTCAAAAGGCACCGAGTCCTTGCCCTGTCACTCATTGGGGTTAACCATGTTTGCTCATATGAAATGGATCATGTGAGTTATTGACACAGAAAGAATTCATTAGCATGCTAGTTCAATGTGGTGTTGAGTGACAAAAAAAAACCTTACCTGGAAGATGGCATCTGGAAGTTTATTCTTTCTTTCCTTTCTTTCTTTCTTTCTTTCTTTCTTTCTTTATTTATTTATTTATTTATTTATTTATTTATTTATTTATTTATTTATTTATTCTCAGCCAGGGATGATGGGGCAACCATTTTGCTGGATCAGAATGAAATTGGAAGACGGTGTGGACCAATAACTTAAACAAGTGCCTCTTGAATTGGGTTCAAGGCTCAAGGTGCCCTGTGGAAAAGGTGACTTCTCAATTGCACACAAGTGTACAGCACAGTTCAAGACAATTTTTGATTTCAAGAGTCAAGAACAAGTGCTGCAAGGAGTAACAGTATCTCAATTGTGTTCCAATATTTAGACCTAAAGTGATGATCAAATGTCCTACAGATCTCAGATCTATATTCATAAGAATTCTGAGCTTCAAAAAGTTGTCCCGTAAAAAATTATTAAAAAGTTGGCTCTGGTGTGTTAACTGATTGAGGTTAGAATTTGGCTGCATTGTTTGCGTTACTGTCTCAAATGATCTTTTTCCAATGCATCTCTGGCACTGTTAACATTCCAAAACTATTTCAAATTACTCTGGGGAAAAAACATAAAACAAAAGATGATAGATATAACTGTATATTTCCCATTATATTTGATTTAAAGAACAGGCATTGGGTCTTGAGTTCCCCAAAAATCAGGAACCTATTTTATCTTCTCCTTAAAATGGTGATCAGCTAACTATTGATCTATCTTTCAAGGCTGAAGAAAAGAAAACACATTGGATTTTCAAATAAGTTCTCAATCCTGTGAACCAGCTCTTCAACTTTTTTTTTTTAAAATAGCTTTTCTTTTGTTGTCTGACAGCTTTCCTATATGGTTGTGTGTGATTATCCAAGCCCATATTTTTCAAACTTTCTTTTGCTTATCAAGTGAATGAGGTTATATATTTGATTTCATGCATTGATAGTAGGGTTGGGTTACCACATTCTTATTCTAGGAAAGAGATCTTTCCCCACCAGATCGAGGAGACTTGAACTGCCATGGCGCTAATGGAAAGATTTTGCTACCTTCAAGCCACCCTTGAAACTGTAATGGCTGATAATTCTCCGCAGAGCTTCAAGACGATGATTGGCTTAACTCCCATATTGTGCCTTTTGACCTCTGACATAGAGAACATACGATAACAAGCAGGAATGAGGTCCCTATGGGACAGTGCTAAGGTCTGTGGTGGATTAATCGTTTCCAAGCATAACTTCTCTCCCTGAGGGTTCAGTGCAATGGAGAACTGAACGGAATTAACCGCATGGCTTTTGGCTGATTAAGAAACCTGGAAGGAATTTCATCTTCCTTCTTGGCGATCACTTCCACAGCACCTCAAAATGCTGCTCAGCTCTGGACACAGATCTAAGCTAGGATGCTTCAAGCTCAGGATGGAGCTGCTTTGCTTTCCGAGACAAGCAGGGAAGGGACGAGCCTGGGGAAGAAAGCACAAGTTTTGCAACAAATACAGGAACTTTGGATGTCTTCTCTTTAGAAAGAGTTGAGTTGTTGTGAGCTCATTCATTTCCTCCAGTTCACTGGATTGAACTGGATGAGGAGAGAAGAGAAGAGAAGAGAAGAGAAGAGAAGAGAAGAGAAGAGAAGAGAAGAGAAGAGAAGAGAAGAGAAGAGAATAATTTATGGGCCAAGTGTGATTAGACACACAAGGAATTTGTCTCTTTCAGTATACATGCAAAGCAACAGAGGAATAACAATCATAATAATAAAACCAAGAAGAGAGAATAGTAAAAAAGATAAGGATAATGCTACAGCCATACAATATGGCTAAATATCCTTAGGCATAAGACAATGCTGTGGGAATTAGGTGTTCAGCAGAATGATGGTACAAGGCGGGGAAAATGCTCTATAGCAGCATCCTGAGGGGAGGAGTTGAAAGAGTTGATGTCCAGGATGTGAGGTGTCTGTAGATATTTGCTCAGCTCCAGACTGAGGCAGCCTTCACGCAATATGCTTAACCTGGTGAATTAGCCCATTCTCTCACTTTTGTGTTGGCTGCAAAGACAAAGAAAAGGAAATACAGACTTATTTGCCTTCCCTTGACCCTTCCATCCATCACCTGAGGAGTTTAAACTCCCCCATAGGCCTAAGACAGGGGCTGGAGATGTTGAGTCACGACAACTGACAAGACTCCAAAACACCTTGGCCCAGATTAAATGATTTCTTAAGAGCTGAAATATTTGTGAAGAAAGCCCAATCTCAAATGTTCACCGTTTGTCTGAATTTTTGATTCCAGGGTGCAAACTTGCAAAATCTGATGAGACTTCGGCCTTACTCTTCTTGTTGTGTACCCCAACCATCACACAAAGAGGGTTTAGTGCCTGACAAGGTTGCCAGTCCATCACTACAACAGCTATCCCACACACGCACGCACACCAATCTTCCGTGCAACAGAATTTCCTGATAGATACATTTTCTTTCTTTAACTATCACATATTTTAGTCTCATACATATGTGGGTACATTGCTGGCTCTGAGAATTGTGCCCTTTGCATCAGCTGACAAGTTATTTTATTTTTATTTTATTTGTTTTTTAAAATTATTAAATTAGGTCAGCTTTCCTACCTTTGCAGGTACTATACTCTTCAGTACCTCCCTTGAATTGATTCCTTCCCAAGCAAAATATTGTCACTAGAAAGCAATATCTAGTATGATCTCCAAATTCCTAAAATCTTAAAGGATTTGGGAGATATTTATATTTGGTGAATGAACCCAACTTTGTTCTTGGATTACTGGTTTTATATTAATTTAATATTTTATCTTGCATCTTGTATTGTCCACATTCTCTCTCACTCTCTCTCTCTTGCTCTCTCTCTCTATCCATATCTACCAATTTCTATCTATCTATCTATCTATCTATCTATCTATCTATCTATCTATCTATCATCTATATCTCCATCTCTGTCTCTTTATCTTATCTATATCTATATATCTCTATCTATCCATATCTCTCACTGATGATTTATTTAAACATATATGTATATTAGTGGTGGGATTCCAAAAAATTTACTACCAATTCTGTGGCTGTGGCTTAGTGGGCATGGTGTAGTTTGGTGGGTGTGTCTTGGTGGGCGTAGCAGGGGAAGGATACTGCAAAATTCCTCTCCATTCCTGGGGGAAGGATACTGTAAAATCCCCATTCCCTCCCACCCCACTAACCTGCTTTCCAGCTCTGTTCTCCTGTGCAGGGCAACCAAAGGAGACCCAGCTGATGAGCTGGGACTCAATGGGAGGCAGAGAAGAGATGGGGTTGGAAGGGCCAGTCAGAAGTGGGACTTGCCGGTTCTCTGAACCACTCAAAATTCCCGCTACCAGTTCTCCAGAACTGGTCAGAACCAGCTGAATACCACCTCTGATGTATATCAGTGATTTTATGCAAATGCCATATGCTAAATAAATAAAATAAACTGGACAAATATCTTAAGTGCTGTTCAGATTCTCCCTCCCTCTCACAAAAAAATGGTGGGATGGAACCAGCTTTGTGAAAATATATATATGATCTAGGACTAGGCATTTTTTAAAAAAAATAATATAGAACAGGGAGTTTCATCTCACCCAATGGATGTTTTCGGCTTCACTGGTCACTGGGTGAGTGAAACTTGTGAATATTTTTTCCTCCTTTCTTCCTTTTTAACAGCCTCATGGATGTCACTGATGAAACTAATTAGCCATGTTCTCCCTTTATTAAAATCATAAATTTCCCACTTTGGGCCTGACTGGAGTCCAGAAGGTCGAAGGGAGGCTGGCATAAAATTCCCTGACTGATTAAACTCTCTGTAATACATGGCAATATTTTAGCCCTGTCTAGTGACTTATCAGCCTGTGACGTTCAGGGTATCTTCCTCCTCTGTTTTCTGGCTGTTATTTCACAGACAGTAGAGAATGGAATGGAGACAAGAAGATGAGTGGGAAAGGCATCCCTGGCATAAACAAGCACCCCATCCTTTGATTAACCCATTGGCAGAGGAACTCAAGTAACAGGGAGTGATAACTCATCCCAGCCCTGCTGTTCCTCCATAGGGATCACCAGCAAAAGTCGACCTCTTCTATTTTAGCTTGAGCCAGAAGATGGATGGAAGGACAGACTGTGTTACCTTCACCCTTTGTCTCTTTGTCCATTTGTCCCCTCATCCCCTTGTCTTGATTGTACCAAGAAAGGTTTGTTAGCGTTCCTATAGAT
>BHFT01038879.1:0-24880 GCA_004320025.1 Laticauda laticaudata
GAAAGGTGGCAAAGTCAAATAGCTGCCATTGGCTACAAGCTGGCAGGCAAGCCTGTATAAAAAGGCTGCCGCGGCTTGAGCCAAACCGTTCTGTTACTGTTGGCTTAATAAAGACTTTGTTGTTGGAACCCGGTCTACCTCGCGTTTTTCCGGACGGAACATTCTGGATCTGTGACAGGCAAGATTTCAATAACCACATTCACTCTAAGTGGGCAGCATGCAGAATGGAGTTTCTTTTCTGCTTGGTTATTACAAGGCCTCAATGGCATGAAATTGTCAGGTTTAGTAGTAGGAAGGCCTTCAAACCACCACATGTGCACAATGTGAGTGTGGTCTATTTGGATATAAAATATCTAAGTGTGTGTCAGTGGTGGGATTCAAATATTTTTTTACTACTGGTTCTTTGGGCATGGCTTGGTGAGCATGGCAGGGAAGGATATTGTAAAATGTCCATTCCCTCCTCACTCCAGGGGGAAGGTTACTACAAAATCCCATTCCCTCCCCACCCGCTAACCTGCTTTCCAGATCTGTTCTCCTGTGCAAGGCAACAAAAGAAGACCCAGCCAATCAGCTGGGACTCGGGAGGCAGAGAATAGATGGGGCCGGGGCAGTGGTATTCTGAACTACTCAAAATTTCCGCTACCGGTTCTCCAGAACTGGTCAGAACCTGCTGAATACCACCTCTGGTGTGTGTCATAGGAATCAAGGAAAAGATTACATTTTTGATCTTGACTTGACTGTCCCTGTCTCTCTTTCTCTCAAAAGGCTGAGTAAAAATATAATAATAATAATGATAAAGCTCTGCCCTTACATACTTGTACATGACATCATGATTTACATGTGTAAAGGGCAAATCACAATACATATTTCCCCATTTGCCCATCTCTGTATTCCTGCATGCTCCCTTAGGGTATATTTATTTATTCATCATATTTATATGGCTATCATCTCACAAAACATGACTCTGGGTGCTCTAACATATGAATCATGATCCCAAGCTGGAAAAGTAAATAGAAATGTATTATTTTCTCAATTTATTATCTTCAAATGCTACTGTGTAGGAAGGCCCAGCATGTTTTATCGGCATAAAATCAAATTAAGCCCCTCCTCCCAAATTAAGGCCTATATTAAATAGGCAAAATGGGGGGGAATGGCGGGGGGGGCCTTGCCGTTAGGAAGTAGTTTTGTTGCATACCCGGATATGGTGCTGCCTGCATTGACTTTGGTGTTGGTGGGGCACTTCATATCAGGAGACCTTCCTCCACTGCTGCTCCCTTCTCCCTTGCTGCTGCAGCATTTAAAGCAACACCGCGGTGTTTGGCACATGCGCAGCCAGCCAGGGCTCCTCCCTGCAACCAGAGTCCGGCAGAGATGCTCGGCTTCAGGTGCTCCTGTCGCCGCATTCCCTTCACCTTCAAAGGTGAAGAATCGCCTTCAATTCTTTTAAAAACAACACCCTACTACTGATATGACAAAGCCTCCCCTGCCCGAGAGGGCAACCCAACCCCATGCGGGGAGGCAAATCTCCTGGGGCTGCAGTGCAGGATTGGCCCACCCCGGAGAAGCACCCAGCTGCCATCCCGGCCTGATGCCGGGCAGAGTGCGAAGAGCTTCGCCTGGGGCACCCAGCGCAGCTAACAGGCGAGCCCTCCTGCCCAGCTGCGGAGCTCTTGCCAAGGCAGCAAGTGCCTTCCCGCTGGGACTTCTGCTCATCCCATCAGGGCCGCGCCAGAGCCGTGCGGGCTGGGCAGAGCCAGGAAAGCAAGCTGCGGGTGCGCACCTGCCTGCCAAGCAAAAGAGCCAGGCCGACCTGAGCTTGGCTTCCTTCCCAAGCCCCTCCAACGTGAACCTGAAGGGGCCACTTGGAGAGGCCACCCAAGCAGTGATAGCACCCACCCATCCATGGACAGGGAGGCAAGGCGACGTCCTGCGCGTTGTCCTCCTCCAAGCTGAGCCCCGCTGAGTCAGCACCTCTGTCTGATGCCCGTTCTGTTGCAGCATTTGGAGTTCCCGGTGCATTTGGAGATGCATGGGGACGAGGATGGGCTGGGCTGGGCTGGGCGAGGGGTGGAAAGGACGGGAGGCTTCAGGCTCTCTCCACTGGCCAGGGAAACAGTGCTGCCATCACCTTGCCTCCCTGTCCATGGATGGATGGGCGCTATCACTGCCTCGGGCAGCCTCTCCCGGTGGCCCCTTCAGGTTTGCACTGGAGGGACTTAGAAAGGAAGCCAAGCTCAGGTCGGCCCGGCTCTTTTGTACCTGCGGCTCGCTTTCCCGGCTCTGCCCAGCCCGCACGGCTCTGGCATGGCCCTGATGGGATGAGCAGAGGGTCCAGTGGGGAGGCGCTCATTGCCTTGGTGAGAGCTCTGCTGCCAGGAAGGAGGGTCTGGTTGTCAGCTGTGCTGGGCACCCCAGGCGAAGCTCTTCGTGTTCTGCCCAGTGCCAGGCAGAGATGGTGGCTGGGAGCTTCTCCTGAGGTAGGCCAATCCTGCGTTGTGGCCCTGGGAGATTCACCTCCCCACGTGGGGTTGGGCTGCTCTCTCGGGCAGGGAAGGCTTTGTTGTAGCAGGGTGTCATTTTTAAAATAATTGGCTTTACCTTCGAAGGCAAAGGGAAGGCAGCAAAAGGAGCACCTGAAGCTGAGTGTCTCCGCCGGGCTCCAGTTGCAGGGAGGAGCCCTGGCTGGCCGCACATGGCTGCGCCAAACGCTACGGTGTTGCTCTAAATGCCACGGCAGCAAGGGAGAAGGGAAAGCAATGGTGGCGGAAGTTCTCCCGAAACGAAGTGCCCCACCAACGCCGAGTTCAATATCCAAGCCGTCACTGCCCGTCCACCCAAGGATGCAAGGGAGGGGAATTAAGCCCCCCCCGAAAAGACGGCCTAGCCATTTTTTGGGAGGGTCAAAAAAAATAAGGCCCAGCCTTATTTTGTGAGAAACATGGTATTTACACAATGTGTAAATACAATGTGTGCATGTGACTTTTATGGTAAGATGACACACAGATTGCATTACCTCTTAGGTTGTAAGATGCATACTGCTGAAAGTATAATTTTGAGATTCACCATTTCTAGACTATTATTGTCTGGCATCTAAAATGAACAACTGGGAACAATTGGGAGTACCTTGAAGAACAAGACCAGGCTGCATCTCTGTATTGATTCTGTTTTTCTCAGTGTGTGGACTCTGTAATTACTTTGTAATATTTAAAATTATGTGCTGACATGCTACATAATTAAGCAGAACAAATGAATTTAGGACTACAGGCTCTGCAATTTAGAAGGGCTACATCAATCTGATTTATTTGATGAAGCTATTAGGTAGGAGAAAGTTAAATATTGTTTTAGCATGCATGCCTAGACAGAACTGAGGGAATATAGTACAGATAGGATCATCAGGTGAGAGAGGGTGAATGCCAGGGGAGTAAGAGGCTACTCAGTCCAGATATTATGTGTGGGAGAAAGAGGGTACAGACAGCCCCTCTCAAATAGTTCAAAGAGTATACTGTGTAAATGCAGATAATATGGCATGATTTTGTGAAACAATAAAGAATTGTTTGGAAGAATCACCACATGTCATTTTTGGTTTGGGGCCAGAAAGCTGCAAATATATATTATTTGGAAGGATGGGGTATTTTTCAAAGGATGGTAGTCTCCGAAACTGAAGATGAGGGCTATCTTTTAAGAACAAGGATCTTAGAACATAATACTATCATTTTTTTAATATTTCTGCAAACACAATCGCAAGCTAGACTGTTACAGTGATTGGAAGAAATTGCTGAAATGAAATTAACTGAAAAGATAAAGATAAATTCTACCACTAGGTGGTGTACAAAGCCAGCAGCAAATCAACTTGCTATAGACTAGCAAAATGAAGATTTAGATTCACTTTTACCCCAATCCCTCATCCAGCGAAACTTTCCAGTTTAAAGAATTTATTTTTCATCATGGACAAAGGATAATGGAAAATCAACTCTGCAGCATCTGATGGGAATCCACAACCATATAATACAACTTATATTTTCAGTTTTCAAATGTTCAATTTATAGTTCACCAAGTTGAATATACTCTCCATATTTATAGTTATATCTAATGGTGCTGTTCCATTGATGGAACAGTATCTCACAAACACCTCCCCCAAATTGTTCTTTTCTAATTTATTTTTTAAATAAAATTTAAACTGTCAAAGACAGATGATATCTTGGAGCAGATTTGGGACTAGCACAAAATGTTATGGAGGAGAGGAGAAGGAAGTCCTTTTGCATAACCTACCATGGCAGGTTGGGGAAAATATAGATGTACCCTAGAAGTAAGGAAAGAGATATGGAAAATTCCAATACTGTTGCTATCAAGTTATCATCTGGATTCTTGCAGTCCAAATATGGTAGCCCTACATTGCATGGGGTTCAATGAAAGTCTAAAAATATAGTGGTGTACATTTCAAAACATTTAAAAGAGAATATTGCATGATCTTACAGAACACAAGCATCTGGTCAGCTGCTTCAGGCAGACTTACAACCTTTGTTATAATATAGTAATAAGAATACAAAGTTCACTGTACTGGAGAAACACAGAATGAACTCAAAACATTTTTTTCTAAATGTGCAACTTATTTTATTCAGATTCAATTATGTTTCAAAGGTTGCAGATTTCAATATGCCTTCACATCGTTCCCTTCTTCAAATTGGTATCTTCCAGCCATGTTAGGCTTCACAACTGTTTTTCATCTATAAGACTTGAGGCTGGAAAAGGCTGCTTTAAAGGAGGCATTGGAGGCAAATTTTGTGCAGTGACTTATTCATGCAAGAAATGTATTTCTTGGCATAAAAGGTAAGCTTGGAGTGCCTTTTACTGGTGGAAGAACATACCCAGTTTAGGAATTGGACACCTATTGGATTGTTTCTCAGTGGGTTTTGCCCATTGAGTAAAATTTGGCTTTCTATGGCTTCCTTCCCTTACAGAACATCTTTGTTGTGGCCTCTTTGAGATAGCATCCCTCTTGCTTTTTCAGGAAAACCACCCAAATATCATTATTCCAAGAGGGTTTGGGAAAGTCTTCCCAAAATATACAACAGGGTTATGTGGTGATGTGGTTTTTTGGCATTGGACTTGGTATAGCTTTAAAATAATACAGTACTAATTTAATTTTAACTTGTTTCTTACTGCAAAGGAAAAACGTAAATTGTTCAGAATTCCACTGGACTGAAGAGACACATAAACTCTAGATATAACTATGTTTTTTCTTTCTCAAAAACATAAAGAAATGGTATTCAATACTGATTTCAGGTAGACCTTAATTTATGACAATTGATCCCAAAATTTCTTTTGTAAAATGAGTTAAGTGAGTTTTGTCTCATTTTATGACCTTCCTTGTCACAGTTGTTAAGTGAATCACTGCAGCTGATAAGTTTGTAACCCAGTTGTTAACAGAATCTGGCTTCCTCATTGACTTTGCTTTTCAGAAGTTCACAAAAGGTGATCTCATCACCTTGGAACATAGCAACTGTCATAAATATGAAACAGTTGCCAAGTATCTGAGTTCTCTTCACATGATCCTGGAGTTGGCTGGGAAGGTCATACCTGTGAAAAATGGTCATGAGTCACATTTTTTCAGTGCCGTTGTAACTTTGTTACCAAGTGTACTGTTGTTAAGTCCACACACTACCTGTGTATAGAATGGATCAATGTAGCATGATTTAGAGAGTTGACAGTTCAGTCAGTACTACAGATTGTGCTACCTTTTAAATCATTGCACAGAAAACCCTTCATGCTGTTAGAGACAGGTAAATATTGCTTAAAGTAAAGTCCAATTCCCTCCTGAAGGCCATCTGGAACAATGGATTTGAAACAGTCCAAGGAATGCATTCAGTTGGGCAATTTAAATGATCAGGCTGAACCAGATACAGCTTGTCCATTCTATCCCCAATCATTGTTTCTCTGCATGCCTTCACCAGTCTAGGTGATTCTTTTATTGTAAAAAGGCCAACGTGTTGGCTGCTGAATAGGTGATTGAAGTCTCTTGGAACATTTTAAGCCAGTTTTCAAAGAAAACCTTATGCAGCCGCCGGAAGAGGTTTTAGAGGAGGATCAAGATATTTCACCGTATCTCCACCTACACAACTGTTCTATGGACACAACATCAGGTGATCTTCGATAGACGGATCAGCGTAGAATTCTTTCAAGGCAAGAGTTTGAAACCCACAGCTGAGGAGGGCTACAGAATTACTTTTACAGATATTCTCAATTTTGATTACTTGTATTTCCAATATCAAGTGAGCCTATGGAGCCAATTTGGGGGGAAAAAAAACCTTCTCCGCCTTTGACTTTGGAAAGTCTCATGTAAATAACATTAGGGAAGACTGAGGTACAGGGACTGACAGTCTGACTTTCTGTGTGCTACTTTAACCTGTAGTCATGCAGCATGGAGAAAATTAAATATGCCTGTATTTCGATAGCAGTCACCCACTGTAACACTGACCTACATTCTTGCAGTTTCGATTTCTTGTCCTTAGGATGTAAAGTTACTTTAACATTAATCATTTCCTTGGTGTGTACTCCTTCTCACATAACAACTAAGTCACACAACAGTGAATATCTGAGGTTTTATTGAATTTTATACACAGCATGAGTCACAGAAAAACCTGTGACTACCAGACAAGACAAATGTCAATCCTTCTCAACAGTTAGCAGCTTAAAAGTTCTACAAACTACAGTGTCACTGCCATACTTGTCATCCCATGCAAGTGAGTTTTTATTTTATCCTTTAAAAAAAAACTACACTTACAGTTGTGTCAGCTGCCTACTAATGCACAATGTCACCTGGCCTACACAACACAGACACACACACACATACAACTCTTTTGCCACATTTGGAATTTCTCAAAACTGCTGAAGAATTTGACAGCTGCTTATCATTGGGCAACTTGGTTCCCACTGCTTGCACTTTAAATTTTGGAAGGTCCATTTTAAAAGCCAGTCCCATCACTTACAACATAGCCCGACCAAATGGAATAGTTTGGGGTCCATTTATGCAGAATAAACAAATTAGAAACTAGTAATTGTGAACGTGCCTGATATTATCACAGAGTTCATACAGGGATTGTACTCTGTGTATGTATCATTTATGGTTGGAGGAACAATGTTGGAACATAGTATCTTCAGATTTTTTTAAAAAAACCATCAAGGTTAGATAAGTTATGAACCATTGAAAATATTCTAGGCTAGTTGTTCCCATCAATTCAATCTGCTACATTCATTTTTTTTTGTGACCATCTGATATGTTCTTTATACAACCTAAAAGGAAACTGTGGAAAATCAATACATAACTTAGGAGGGCCACATCAGTAATAATACTACACACACATACTCACTTACTTGCAAACATTATCTGTAACAAATAATCCAAAAATGCTTGCAAAGGAAATTAGGAGTTTAAAGCTACAGTCACATTTTTTAAATAACATTTGTTAACTAATATGATGCAGTGAGAATGAATGAATTTGTTAGCCAAAAAAAGGCAAAATGAAACGAGGTATGTTAGAATATTCAACATATTGGATGCAATCTCATAAAATATGAACAGAAACCTTTAGAATGCATTGAAAGCCTGTTTTAATCATAAACCAAAACATCTTTTGGGGGAAAATTCTGAAGATTAGGACCCTACCATACATTTTTTTTTTTGCTGGTAAACAGATGCTAGCTGTTGTAGCATTTATCTAATAATACAGATTCAGAAATTATAAATGTTTACAAGAAAAAGCAATGAAGTATTCACTAACAGACTTCAGTGAATATTGAATGATGAATACTCATCTAGGTCATATTTGTTCATATGCTGTGCGAAGTTTATCTACAGAAAATTCTGTACTTCACCAAAGTGGCCCTAGGAAACATCTCAAGCAATGCATGTTTTGACCAGATCATGCCCTACATGCAGAAAACAGGAGGGCTATTGAGTTGTTTAGGAGCAATGTTAATAAATTCAAGGAAAATATTAACAGAAACAAATATTAATAAACAATCTACATTTATAGGGCTAGAGCCACAGAATGCTTCATCGTTAGCCAGAATCTCTTCAAATTAACAAAAATACTTGGGGGGAATAAGTAGATTCCCCCCCCCCCAGTACCAATCTGTGGTTCATGNATTCCCCCCCCCCCAGTACCAATCTGTGGTTCATGTTAGCATTAGAGATCTGATTGTATAAAGAACTGCAATTCTGAAAATGATATGCTAGACCTCTTGAATTACAATTTAATTCTAAAGCAAAAGGAAGTTTCTCTATATAGGCTTTATGCATATATGTTTTCTTTGCTGACAGTCAGAAGGCCAAGTTCCATTTAACCGAGGAGAAGGGATAGAAACAAAATTTAAATAATAAAGCCTAATAAGTAAGAACTTCTATATGAAATTTCATATTATGTAGGTTATTTGGGGGATTGTTAGGGCTCTTAGATAAAACACTGGTCAAGTTAGAATTAAATAATTATATTCTGGCAACGTGAAAGAATACTTAACTGTTTCATAGTATAAACAGCTAAAATTAAGAATTGTAATTCTGAATTTCACAAATATAAAACTTGTTGGCCAGCATTAAATAAGTTTTGGAAAAACATGACACCATGACTGAAGACTTACTAACAATATGAATATTCATATACAAACAGAGTCTAGGCTCTGTTTACATTTTTGAAAAAGCAGTGAAAGTTGAGGTACAAGCAGCTCATGCCACTGCTTTTCTAAATATATGTCTTGCAAGAGCAACTTCTGTTTGGAACACTTACCTATGCAATTTACTCAAGTTCTTGTTTTACATGCTTTGAAACAGGAAGAACCTGCTTCGAGCATGTGTTGAGTAACGTGTGTGTGTGTGTGTGTGTGTGTGTGTGTGTGTGTAAATACGGTTTACTTGCTCTTTTGTTTCCTTACTTCTTGACAATGCTCAGCTCCACCAAATCTTCCTAATTTCATGATGTCCTATATAGGAACAAAATGAGGTTGAACAGGCTGACTCTAAATATAAAAAAGTACCAACAGCATGAACACTGTTAAGTTTGTTAGTAGTACAGCTTTGGTTTCAGTTCCCAAGGGCATATTTGAATAACATGTTAACTCGGGTACTATTTAAAGGATTGGCCTTATGACTTGATGCTTCCTTAAGCATTTATGCCTTCCTTAGAGACATAGGGTAACTTTGCAATAGACCTAAAGTTGACTGACTGTAGTCTATCTTAGCTACCACTCCAACTTTGGCGTGAAGGAGCCTAAACGTAAAAGTTTAAGTCCTATTTATTATTGATATTAAGACTCCCTATTTTTCTTCTCAGAACAGCTCACTCACTCATGCTTTCAAAACTTCCTGTTCATTTTTCTTAAAACAAACCAGGATTTCTTTATTCTCATTAAAATAACTGGCCTAGACACAACAGGACCAGGGACAAGATTTCCAGTTTCCCCATTCACTCCCAAACAAAGCCAAAGGGCATTATGACCTGTCAGGAGGGATCAGATCATCTGTTTTCTTAATGCGAGGTCTGGAAGTTAAGGAGGAAACAGATCACATTTGAGCAGGTTTGCACTTGAGATACATTAAACATTATTTGCAACCTTCCAAATCATCTCAGAACAAGGTAGCTCATATTTATTCACACACTTCTTCATTTAAGAACGTCACTTCTTTATTCAAAGAGAGCAAGAGAGAGAAAGAGAGATGATGCTCTCAACTATTAAGTTCAGAAACAATCCCCAATAAGAATAAAAAATCCTATTAGAAACAATAAGGAAGCACTGAGAGTTTGAGTATTACACTCTTCAAGTATGCCATTTGGATGTGTGACTATACATACATTAAAAAACAGTCAAAGTGCAACCAAGGGCTTTTGCTTAAAATATTCAAAGGGCTACTTCAAAATACTGTAGAACAACTGTGCAGGAACTGTACACAGTAGAACTAATCCACTTCATGTATCTAGCCAGAAAGTTTAAACAGCAGAAGAGGCAAACCCAGGAAGAGATCCAGAAAGTTCCATGTATTGCATTGGTCTTTCACTAGAGAAAGCCATCCTGAAGCTATACATTCAGACACAGAAGGTGGTCAGGTTTCACAGTAGCAATGTAGGATAATCAAGAGTATCGCTATGCACCGGATTATCTTAGTTAGAATTTATGTAATTGTCTTTTCCTCTTCCGACTGGGTTTAGTACAGTAGTCGAGCCATAATTTAATTTGCCCATTGGTGTGCTCCAGATTTGTGTTTTATCTTTGTACACATACAGAATATTAAGATTTGCATCCAAAGAGAACCATGCTACATAAAAACAGTTTTATGACAAAAAGAAAAAAAAATAGTTCTTTTATAAATTCTAAAAAAACCCCTCACTATTGCCAATATGTCTCAGAGAGAAAATATTATTTTAACTGTAAACAAATTCACACTCGGACATGTTATGTCTTCAATGGAGGAAGGAACTGCCGACTAAATTTGGTGCACTTCCTTGCCAGATCCAGCTCGAGTGGGTGAGGCAACGGCCTGTTCTTGTCATCATCTGGGGGGTGAAAAGAAGCGTTCCAAGTAGCTGGTAATGGCATCCCAGTGCTTAAACAGAAAGGCAATGAAGACCATGGCAAAGAAAGTGCTGAACGTCCTGCTGCGAGTCTTCATCAGGGGGACCACGCAGTTGGCCACGGTAGAGACAAACACCAACAGGACAGCCATCACTGCTAAAAGGATGTTTATTAGTTTGCCCAGAAGGTTTCTGGCAGTGGCATTTTCAAGGCCCTCCAACTGGACAACTTGCTGCTGTTGCTGCTGCAGTTCCATCTTGGAGATTCTGGTCTGGCAAGCTTCCAAGGCCTCCTGTTGAGCAGAAGAAAACTGCTTAGTCACCTCAAAAGGGAGGGAGGGGAGGGGGAGACAGAGAGGAGAGAGAGATATCAATGAGATCTTATACTAGACTCTTTCTTACCCAAACAGAATACACCTCTAGGCATAAATGTAAAGTGTCAAGCAGTCCACCGACAAAAGATCAGGGGCCAGAAGTTGACAGGATAATAATCAGAAATGCAGCCTGGCACATTTCCTAAATAAAAGACTAAACACACCCTACAATGCCTTTGGGATTCTAAGAGCTGTAATCACATTTTTCAGAATGTGACTAATTGCTTTGGTTTCATATCCAGGAGCAAAATTAAGGTTTCTCCTACAAAACTGGGTTTAAAAAAATGTGGATAATCAACAGATATTAGTTTTCTGTATCTCTTTCCTACTATCTGGAACCATAGTTATCACGATTTCTACTGCCCAGGTCTGGTAGCCCAATCTGTAATATGGCTGGCATAATCTCCAAAAAATTGTAGAGATTTGAATGGCAATAAATCCCACATACAAGTAATTTACAATTCATGGTATCATGTTACAGTCTTCTGCTGTGAACAATATGGATGGCTGCGTGACAGCAATGGATGGAAATGACGGAATTAACACGATTCCAAGGTTAGGAGTAACTGTCTTCTCTGATTTCACTTTAAGCCCATGCTCACACTGCACCAACGGATGCAAAGAGGAATGTAAAACGGACAAAAAAGGCTTGCCATCCATTGGAACGCGATGCATCTCCGTGTTTGTGGACTCAACGTGCAGTACATTTTTCATTAGCTCTGCTAGTCCGGTTCCAGCATCCGTTACTGTCGATTTCATTATGCCGCTCAAAAAGTTTTGACCTGCACAAAACTTTTTTGAGCGGATGAAGTATCGCAACGCGTCCGTTCTTATATCCGCTACGCATACGGGAACATCCGTTATTATGTCCTTTGTCATTCCGTTACATCGTCTGCTATATCCGCTAGGCATCACGCTGCGCATCCGCGCAACTCAAAATCCGCCTCCAGCGGTAAACGAGACACAGGGGAGAGTGGAACGCGGACACACAGCGTTAGTAGCACGGACGTTAGAAAGGATATGAAAGCAGATGCAGCTTGGATATAAAGTGCATTTAAAAACGAGAAAAAACGTTCGTATAGGAGACGTATCTTGGATATTTAGGATGCCTGGAGGATGTCTGGAGTAATGTGAAGGACACCTAGCGGAAAAGCCCGATATTTCCTATCGAAAAAGGGGAGGAAATCACCTGGATCTCACTTTCAGTCCAGCAACCCTGCTGTGACAGACCTCTTCAGCCTTGCTGCTTGCTCTTCCACATCATCCATTGATCTCCACCATGGATCATCGCACGACTCCTTTTGGTAGCGCCACCATCATTCAACACCAGAACCCAAGCCCTCTTCAGGCTCTTTCACCTATTTCCTAGCGGGAGAGAAAGGAGGGCCAAGAAGTGTCGTGGGTCCGACTATGGATCGGGAGAAGAGCGGAGTTTGGACTGTGTGACAGACTGATGGGGTGGCGAGCCTTTTGGAAAAAGGCAAAAAAAAATGAAGACATCTCGTGCATTCTCAGAACTTCATGAGGATGCCGCCACCATGTTTGACGAAGTGTTGTTGAGCGTCTGAGACCAAGGGTTGACCAGCAGAGGCACCAACTTCCGTCCCAGCCTGGACCCTGGGCTGAAGGTGGCACTGACTCTGCGCCACCTGGCCTCGCGGGACCACATATACGAAACATGCAGTATGCCTGGGAGGGTGCCACACAACACCATCAGCATTGTGGTCAGTAGAGAGTGGTGCAGGCCATCATCGAATACGTGGAGGAGCTCTCCAGGTGTCCCACCACTGAAGAGAAGGTGCTGGAGGAAAGTTGACGCAGAACAGTGGTTATAGAGGTGGAACTGTCCCCAGGTCAGCGACTGTCCACACGTTGGAGCCATTGATGGGAAGCACGTGGCCTGCAAAGCTCCAGTCAAGTCAGGGTCCACTTATTTCAAACTACAAGGCTTCTTCAGTATCATCTTCTTTGCCATGGTCGATTGCTGACTACAGAGTTCATGTACATCGATGCTTCAGGCAATGGGTCCAGCTTCAGATGCCCAGGTATACAACGCCAGTGACCTCAAGGAGGGGCTGGAACGCAACCTCATCTCATGGGCTTCCCAGATCGCAATTACCCCCTACCCGAAGCGACACAGCGAAGATGATGGCCTACTTCAATCGTGCGGTGGATGACGGCCGTTTTTCCCTTCAGAACTACGCTGCATGGAAGCCGCAAGTTCCCTAGATACCTCGACCGCCGTGAAGGAGAGGATCTTCACTACAGGCTGTCGCGGTCAAGGCGGGTGATGGAGAAGGCGCCTTTGGCAGTGGCGGCTGCCAGACTAGGTTCCAGGTAGCTTCTGCATTCGCAACGAAGTGGCAGCATTCAGTCCCAGCGAGGACTGCGTATGGAGGGAAAGCAATTGGTGGGAAGTGCTTTGCGTGGCAGTCCGTGCACAGATCTCATGGCGCGTAGCCCGCTTACCCATGTGTGTGCAGGAACAGAGCTTGTGGACTTGTCCGAACAAGGGAATGGGGACATGGGAGCCTTGGTGAAGTGGGAGGCAAGGGCGAGGAACGAATCGGACACTGGTGGGATGGTACTGAGGTCGGCGCCAACAGAGCTTCAGCTGTGAAGGGAAGAAGCAGCGGCACCTCGCTGAGAACCACTGGTGCAGGAAGCTGCTCCGCAGGCTGGAGCAGGTGGAGTGGCAAGAGCGGAGCTTATGGATGCTTGTCTTCAGCCTGTCTCATCAAAGCACTGATGAGATTCTGCATGTATGTTGAGTGGCCTACAGATTGAATAGGTTATTTGAATAAATGAGTTTGTTGTTAGTGTTGAAATGTGTTGGATCAATTGATTAAATTGTTGGATTGATTAATAAAGGGCCATGGGGTGTGGCACGCTGGGAGGGTGGAACCATTACAGGTTGGCGCGACTATGTGCTTGGGCACTAGAGGCTTATCTAGTCCCAGAGCGTTATTACCTGGCATCCCGACAGCTAATTACCGGCATCCCGACAGCGTGAGTTATCCATGCCAGGCTTGAGGGTAGTCCGCTGCCCCTATCCCACTAGGCTATTAGCGCCATGCGCACAGGTATCCCTGCCCATCCCCACGGAGGCTATGGTACCCATCCACATGAGGGTTTATCCCTGCGCGCATTCCCAGCATACATGTGCACGAGGCGGTTAACTATTGTTCTATATAGTTTTTCCACAACAGCTGTGATGAATGTAAGAAGAAAATGACTCCATAGTGTGTGAAGCACAATGGTTAACCTGTTATTAATAAACAGTTAGGAGGTAGAGAGTGTAGGATTTATTTAAAAAGCAAGGAACCAAGAAATGGGTGTCCCACCAGATGATAGAAAGGCTGCACAGTTTGAAGCAACGTGCAGTCTGCTGGCAAGTGTTCTGCATGTCATCTGAGGCATGTCCGATGGTTCCCAAGGTGTAAAAGGGTCCAGGGACTGTTGGAGGGTGTGGCAGGTGGCTGTGAAAGTGCTGGTCTGAGGCGACCAAATGGGGTGCTGTACGCCGCGAGAGGAAAACAGGAGAGGGTGGTGTTTTCAGGATAGCTGCTCAGAAGAGCTGGGCGGTCTAGCCCAGTGGAGGTTGAGAGGTCCCGATTCATCGCAGGACCTGGGATGGCAGGCACAGGACTGTTTATTGACAAGAGTGTTCGGGAGGATGGGCTTTGGCTGTGGGGTGGAGGAAGGAGTGTAGTGGAGGAGATGGTCGCTGGTGGTGGCAGCTGGCGAGGTGAGGGGCATCTGTGGCGTGGCGAGGAAACATCTGTGGCGGTCGGTGGCATCGTGTGGGCGTCGGTGGCAATGTGGGCCGCTCTGTGGCATCAGTGGTAATGCGGGTGGCAGTCGGTGGCGACCTGGTGGCGTGCGGCGATGTAACCTGGGCCTGGACTGGAGAGGGCTGCCTGTGCTGCTGGGACTCGGCTGGTATCGCGTAGCGCTTGGGGTGAGGTGAGGGGCTTGTGTGGAAAGAGCCTTGGAAGGGCTGGTGGACATGTTGCCTGGGGGTGGGATGGAGCAGAGCGCTGGAAGTGGGTGGGAGGCGAGGTTTTCAGCTGGGCCTGGAGGGTGGTGCTGCTAGTGCCCGTGATTCCTGCTCTTGGCATCGATGCTGGTACTGGGGTCGAGGCAGGGTGTCCATGGTTGAGGGGTCTGCTCAGCGGTTAAGGTGTGATTGAATGGGCTTGCTGGGTTTGAGGGATGGAATGCTCAAAGAGTGTAGCCAGCTGAAGAGAGGAGATCTGCGGGCGTGGTCTGTGATTCGTGGTCCCTGAGGTGGCTCCCAGCAGGGACAGTGTGGGGCTCGCTGGTCGCCTCCGAGTCGTGGGCCTCTAGTGCCTGCTGTTCGTGTGGAGGTGGGAGGTGGGGTGTGGGTGTGGGTTTGGTCTGGTGGTCGGCCTGGTTCTTCTTTGTCTCGGCATGTGTTGTGAGAGAAATCCTCGTGCACGTCCTGCCGTACATATGGGTGGCAGCTTGTTTGGGGGTCGTCTGTCGAGCGGGGCGCGTCTGGTGGACACCTGCCTGGGACATGGTGGCTGGTCCTCCTGGGCCAGTTAAGGAGGAGTGGTCCCGTCTCTGTGGGTCTGGTCTGAGGGAGAGGTTATCAGAGGGGCTTGGCTCTCAAGTGGCAGACCTCAGCGCCTCGCCAAGGAAGCTGGCACTTTGCCATGACATAGCTCGTCCTGGTCGGGTGAGCTTGACCGTGGCCTGGCCAGAACTTTCTTCAGGTGGCAGCTTCCCGTACCAGGTTGCATTTAGATGCTTGCACGCACCCGAGGAGGAGCATTCAGCAGTGTAGTCAGGCTCTTGTGCTTCTGTCTCCAAGCCGCCTGCTTCGGTGCTTGGTGTGCTCTATACAGCCTGTGGCACGTTTCCCTCGCCATGGTACTCCGTTCTCCTCAGCCACTCCAGTACCTCGCTCCTCAATGTCCTCTGGCGATTGAGTACTGCTTCCTCTCTCCCTTCTCCTTGGCCTTGCCGTCTTGCCTCCGGCTCTGCGCAGGGCCTTCATAAATGCAAGGGCTTTCAAGGGCTTTGGGGCTGGTCCACGCAACAGCAGCAGCAGGAAAGCAGCACCAGGCAACCAGCAGCAGCGAGAAGCACCAGAAGCAGAAGCCCAGCAAGAAGCAGCAGCAGAGAAGGCAGCACCGCATGCAGAAGAAGAAGCAGCGAGCAGCTCGAGTCGAGCGCCAGGGGGTGGGAATTGGGTGGATCTATCCATGCTTGCCAGGGCTGGCAGAAGAATGGCACAGGGCGTTCCTCGTTCGATGAAGATGTGTCTGGCAGCAGGTCTTTCCTCTGAATGCCGGCCTCGTGCGAGCTGCCTCCTTTTATATCCACGGGGCTGATGCAATGCATCCTCCCCGCATGCGCAGTTAACGCTCTGCATCCATTCTGCATCTGCTCTGCATCCACTACGTATCCGCGTCATCCGCTACGCATCCGCTTTGCATCTGCTCTGCATCCGCTTCATCTGCTACACGTCCGCTTTGCTATGCTCCCCCAGAAGCCCTGCGGACGTGCCATCCGTTTCCATCTGCTAGGCTTCTGTTGAGCATCCATTTTACATCCGCGATACGTCCTCCCCCGGTCCATTCTTTTCCGTTCTGTTTATGCAAATTTTTGCCCCTTTTGAGAGCTGATAAGAATGGATTTTTGGCCATCCGCTGTGTCCTTTTACATACGTTTTGCATCCGTTGGGCGATGTGACCTAGCCTTAACCTGCTTATTTTTCCTCTGCACAGACAATTAGATCTTAAACCTGACATTGTGACATTTCTTGGTATAAATGCTCCAGTTGTAGTAATAACATCCAAGTATAATTTATGCTGAAGCAAAAATAAAGCCACTGGTGTAAATAAATTCCTTTTGGTCAGGAGTGCACAACTTCTGTAGCTTTTGAGACCTGCATGTTGGGAATCACTCTCTAAAAATGGACTGGGGCACGGCCCCCTTTTTTCTGGATAGGGGTTTGAAAGTTTTAAGTGGTGAAAAAAACTTCTGAATCATCTGCAACCAGTGTGATCCTGAAGATGTCCGCTACTACTGCCCACCTACATATTCATAACCAAGAAAAAGATAGATTGTGTGATTAAAAGTGTGTCTGCATGTATGCTTTTCCATTTGATGTTATATTCCCACACAAAAAAAGCTGCCAAATGACAGGATGGTGGAAAATGGGGTTGCTAAATTTCTCCTCTATATTAATCTCTTCTTAAATATGTCTCTCTCTCTTTCCTGCTCTTGTGTATTCTTATATTTGAAGCATAGCTGGGAGGCGGCTAAAACATAATTCTCAATCATCCAGATCATGGTTGTCCCAAAGGTGCTGTTCAAAAGGCAACTGGGCTTTCTTGGTTTTTTTTACCTTGAAAACATTTTGCTTCTTCACCTCAGAACTGACCTGATCTGAACTTCAGAACTGAAGTTCTTAGATGAGACACAAAAAAAAAAAATTCAAGGAAAAACCATTGAAAAACAATTGTCATTTGAACAACACCTTTGGGACAAACATAGTTTAATTTTCTACACAGGACTGAAAATCAGCCCCATTCCACAAATCCTCTGCTGGATAGATCCATGTGGCAGAGATTATCTCAGTGTAAAGTTTTACCAGCCTCATATGGAATTAGCCTTCTCGTAAGGGATAAACCAATATTCTGAGTGAACATGTAGCTCAGTTCTTTAACGTTCCAGATTTTTTTAGCTTTAAATTCTATTTAAACTTGGGTATAACTTTATATACCCTGCTTCCTGAAGAAATGTACATGTGAAACTTGAAAAATTAGAACATTGTGCAAAAGTTCATTTATTTCAGTAATGCAACTTAAAAGGTGAAACTAATATATGAGATAGACTCATTACATGTCATTACATGCAAAGGAAGATAGTTCAGCGTGTGATGTTCATAATGAGATGATTATGCGCTTACAGCTCATGAAAAACCCCAAACCACAATCTCAGAAATTAGAATATTACAGTGCATTCAATAAAACAAGGATTGTACATAGAATATCAGAACCTATGGAAAAGTATAGACTGCATATTACTCAGTACTTGGTTCGGGGCCCTTTTGGCAGCAATTACTACCTCAATTGCGGCATGGCATGGAAGCTATTCAGCCTGTGGCACTGCTGAGGTGTTATGGAAGACCCAGGATGCTTCCAATAGCGCGCCTTCAGTTCTTCTGCATTGTTCGGTCTCATGTCTACTCATCTTCTTCTTGGCATGCCCCATAGATTCTCTTATGGGGTTCAGGTCAGGCATAGTTTGCTGGCCAAAAGCCAATAAATCCCAACCGGTCACTGAATCAGGGTTTTGCGTGCTTTTGGCAGTTGTGGGCAGGTACCAGTCCGCTGGAAAATGAAGTCAGCACCCCATAAAGCTTGTCTGCGGAGGAAGGATGAAGCGCTCCAGATCTCTTTGTAGATGGCTTGCGTTGACCCTGGACTTAATGAAGCCCAGTGGACCAACACCAGCAAATTGACATGGCTCCCCAAATCAACACAGACTGTGGAAACTTCACACTGGACTTCAAGCAATCTTGCGTGTGTGCCTCTCCATCTTCCTTCACCACTCTGGGTCCTTGGATTCCAAATGAGAGATGAAAAGTTGCTCTATCAAAAGAGGACTTGGACCACTGAGCAACAGAACCAGTTCTGTGTTTCTTTACGTGCAGGTAAGAAGTTTCTGACGTTTGTTGTTCAGGAGTAGGCTTGACAAGAGGAATAAACATTTGAAGCCCATGTCCCAGGATCCCTCTGTGTTGTGGTGGCTCTTGATGCACTGAACTCCAGCCTCCAGTCCACTCCTTGTGAAAGTCCCCAACACTTTTGGAATGCTTTTCCTGACAATCCTCTCCAGGCTGCAGTCATTCCTGTGTGCTTGTAGCACCTTTTTCTTCCAAACACTTTTCCCTTCCACATACTAATTCTATAATGTGCTTTGATACAGGCACTTTGGGAAGATCCAACTTCTTTTTGCAATTACTTTTTGAAGCTTTCCCTCCTTAATGGAGGGTATAATGATGGTTTTCTGCACAGCTGTCAGGTCAGCAGTCTTTTCCCATATGATGAGATTCTACGGAATTCAGACTTGAGAACAATTTAAAGGCTCAGGAACCCTTTTGCAGGTGTTATGGCTTAATTATCTGATTAGAGTGGGACCACTTGAGGAACCTAGAATATTGGAACCTTTTCACAAATATTCTAATTTTCTGAGATTGTTGGATTTTGGGGTTTTCATGAAGCTGTAAGGCATATTATCTCGAATTATGACAAATCACAGCTTGAACTTATCTGCAATGAGTCTATCTCATATATTAGTTTCACCTTTTAAATTACATTACTGAAATAAATGAACTTTTGCACGATATTGTAATTTTTTGAGTTTCACCTGTATATATTACATTGGTTACTCTTTATATTTCCACATTTCATTAAAATTAATAGCAAACAGCCTTAGTGGGAACAATACTATAAAAATTACTGTCTGCGATGGGATAAACATGTCTCCAAACCCACCTGTATTATAACTCTCTCTAAAGATGGAAGTAAGTTTGCCAGGAAGTGAATTGATTTTCATTGTAAACCTGCCAGCTTTTCTTTACCAGGAATTTCTTAATAGGATTTGAACAAATTTTGCAAAGGTATATTGATTCTGGCTCCAGTAAGGGTCACAAAATTAAGATAATTTGGGATTTAGTATCTCAATTCTACTATTTATGAGGATTAAAATATAAACTGAAATAGAGCAATGTTTGTGAAAAATGCTCAGCAGATATAACGTAAATGAAGTGCAAATACAAACAACTGCTAACCTGGATATCTCTGGCTCGTTCATAGGATTGATAAGCTATTTTTTCCTCCATACTGGCCAATTCCTGTTTTAAGTTGAGGATTTCATTCTGATGAAGCTCAGTCAGGTCATTCAGCTGTTCTTCTAGTCGCTCACATCTAGAACAGAAAAAAAAAACCCACATGGCTGTCATTTTTTTTTCTTTTAAAGATATCAGCACAATTTCCTAGGTATCAAGACAATTACAATAATTTTGAAAATAGGATCTAGCTAGTGAACATAACTTGCAATGATATAAAACGATCTGCACTTTCCTAAGCTGTATCAGACTCATCTCTTGGTAGGGTTTCAAATGCTTAAAGGTGTTATCCAGAGTTGACTGTTCCATCATCAGTCCAATGTGTACAATCTTCAATATGAGTCTTATCAATTAGTTTGGTGTTATGCTTTCTAATTTTGGAATATATACCAAAACAAACTGAATGTTCCTAAACAGTTGAATCTGAATTCAGCCCTTGCCCCTGTTTCCTAGGCAAAGTCACCACTTTGAAACATACCAGGGAAAACATAATAAAGTATCTTGGAAGAGGGAAGCAGTGCAATTTCACACAGAATTTATTTTTAAAAAATTGTATAGTTGCCCTTATATGTAACATAACCCTGGGTAGCTCACAACAGTAATAAAAGAATAAAGACAATAAAAAGCATAAAAATCAGCCAAACAGAGCGTGCCCAGTGTATCTCACACACACACACACACACACACACACACACACACACACACACACACACACACACACACACGAATAAGAACTGAGAAGACTCCCTGGGCTCTGACTCTCACCATACATCATCACTTCAAGGCTTGTGGGAAAGGCAACTAACTCTTTAAGAGTTTCTGGGAAGACCACGAGGATAGTGGCCTACTTGATCTCAGGGGGAAAAGGTACTTTCAAGAAAGCATGGTGACAAGAGTGCTTTCAGTTCTGATCAGTTTTGTAACCTAATAGTAACTATATTGCTTTTTCTTTCTCAATTTCAAACTGCTCTCTTGATTTTTCTGGAAAGTTTTCACAACTAGAATTGAAAATTGTTTTTTTGTGTATTGTTTTGTCATGCCCATACCTACCTCCAAGACGGAATTCACTGTTTTAAAATGCTATTTCTTTAAGAACAATTGTACATTCAGAAATTATTTTAGAAAAGTGGGAAAATTTGCTCTGAATGCAGTGAAATTGCTCTCCATCCTGTGGATGATATGACAGTAGTTGATATTCCCAACATTTGGGGAGATTCCCTTTAGGAATTAGTTACGCGTTTTCCTAGCCACACTTGAAAAACTAAATGGTTATTCTGCTGTTTTTTAATTGTTCGGATTAGTCAGTTTGGGTTAGAAAAACAAATTTATACTAAATTTATGCCAAAAAAAATTACAGGCTATTATCTAAATTCTCCATAAAACATCTAGAATGAAAAATTGCTGGGCAGAAAAAGCCATGTTTGGTTACATCTATGCATAGTTACAAAAAAGAACAACCTGCAAGTGATAGAGAGAGAAAAAGAAAATAATCAATTCGATTTTAATAAGAACTATCCTTCTCTGATTTCTCAGGCTCATAAATGAATTAGAAATAATTTGCTAGATGTACAAGGAAAAGGGAAATAATCGATTTAGGTATGTGTATGTTCAAATAGTCAAACACAACAGGAGCAAACAGGATATGGGTGTGTAAAAGAGAGCTTCCAAATTTTCTTTGCTTATTCTTGAGGTAGAAAGAATAAAGAATACAGAGAAAGAATAAAAGAAACTCACCTTTTATTTGCAATCAAACCTCTGGTCAGGGGAAATGCTCCAATGGCACTGAAAAAGTGTTTTAATAAACCCTTCATTGAAACTGTTGCTAAGTGAATAAATGTATTCAGTTCTGCAACATGGGAAAGCAAGAGCTTTTCCTTTGCTTGTTATTTTTAGAATAGCAGCAAGAATATGTAAGGTGTTTAAAGTAGCATAATGCTTGAATGCAGGAGGACATAATTGAATTGCTGTTGTTCACATGGCACACATGAGCCCAGTGACACATGCAATAAATGTAATCATATGCACAACTACAATGAAATAAGTAAGTAAGCAGGATCGTAGAGTTGCTTCATCAATTTTAATGTTGCCTATTTAACATTCTTTAATACTACCCAATGTTTGCAAGCTGTAGCTCAGACATAACCTAACTGGATAGGAGCTGTGGTGGTGCAGTGTTTAGAATGCAGTACTGCAGGCTAACTCACTCATTGCCAGAGTTCGATTCTGACCAGCTTAAGGTTGACTCAGCTTTCCATCCTTCTGAGGTCAGTAAAATGAGGACCCAGATTGTTGGGGACAATATGCTGACTCTGTAAACTGCTTAGAGAGGACTATAAAGGATTGTGATGTGGTATATACCGTATATACTCGCATATAAGCCGATCTCGCATATAAGCCGACCCTTAAAAAACTGCCCCAAAATGAGGAATTTTGCAAAAACTCGCATATAAGCTGACCCCCACTCTCATCCACTCCAAAGGTTCTTGCTGCTTCAAGGTTGCTTGTTTCCTCTGCAGCCTTCACTACTTTNGGTGTCATATCGTCATGTCGTTTGTGTCAGAAATCAGATTTATGCGCATATAAGCCGACCCCCAAATTTGAAAAAAACAAAAAAGCGTTCTAAAGTCGGCTTATATGCGAGTATGTACGGTAATTCTAAGTGCTATTGCTATTGCTGATTGGCTGCGTCTCAAGAAAGCTGGGCGGGCATCGTGACCCTCCAAACTTTCCGTAGTCAACACACATGCCTTCATGCTATTGTCTTTTTGGGTATGTGCGGAGTATAGGAAAAGAGGAAGAAATAATACACCAAAGAAATTAAAGATATAAGAAAAGGAAGCATACTTAAAAGTGGTTTAGACCAACAGCATTCATTACATTTTTTTCAAACTTCCTAGCCTTGCTAGATTTCCTCTCATCTATGAGACAGCTGGTACCACTGCCCACACAAGGGACAAAATGAAACCAGGCTTCCCACACAAAAAATAGGTCCTTTTGGTCCGCTACAAAACACAGATGAGTGAAAAGAGACACAAGACTAAAGCTTCATTCGGATAATTCATGCTGCTTCTTAGATTAGTAGTAGAGATGCCTCTTGAAACAAGTTTTCAGAACAGCCTACCAAGAAGCCTGACAACATACATAAACCGTTTATGGTACGCTCTCAGTATAGCGAAGTGAAACGATGTCATTTTGGCTTCATTCGGGAATATCAAGTTCTCGTAACACACCACAATACAGGTGGTCTTCGACTTGCTACAGTTCATTTAGTGACCATCCAAAGTTACAATCGCACTGAAAAAAATGACTTACGATCATTTACCACATTTACAACCATTGTAGCCTTCCCGTGGTCATGTTTCTTAATGACCTGCTGAGGAGAGAAAAAAAATCTGTCCACAGGCACAACCCCTGACTTGCCCTAAAGCTACGTTTCATTTCCCAAATTTTGTTCATTGTCTTGTACCCTTTCAATCAGAAAGTTGCCAAACATTTCCTAGGCACGTTTAAAAAACAAATCCCTTATTACTTTTGCATTCATTTATAAAAGCGAGCAATAACATTGTTCTTCCAATGCTGAGATACAGATGCAACTGACACAAATGTGTTGAAATAACCCGTATTTTAACTTTTCTCCACCTACATAATATGTAATTTAAATCTTACCATTCTTCAAGATTCTCACAATATTTATTACCTATGTTCTAGACGCTAATATTCTTGAATTGTACTCTTCAATCTATCATTCCTGTACAAATCTTTAAAATATTCGTTTCAGCATTCTCTCATTTCAGTTTCAAAGCTCTTCAACTATTTTTTAAACAATTTAATACCCATCAAGAATTCTCTGCATTTTCTCTGCTTCTTTTAATCTAATTGATTCCTTGCTCTCTTTGGCTACAAATTGCATCCTTTTCTTAATGTATTTCTCACAGTTTTTCTCTCATTGTCATTGTGTCATAATTTCTGACCTTGCATTCTTATTTCTTTTGCTACTTTTGTTTTATTTCAACTCTGTTTTTTCAAAATAAATAGAATAATTCATCACCTTTTAATGTTTTTTTTTAAATTAATTATACAAAATCAAACCGTTCATACTTTTATATTTGTAGTCATTCACTCAATTTATAAATAAAATAAATAATTCATATATCCAAAACAAACAGGGTCTTCTAAGCAGTTATTTGCCAAATTGTCATTTTTGGAGTTTTCAAACATACCAATAATTTGTGTGTGTGTCCTTCTGGATTACATTTATTCAGAATGTTGCACTGTTGTCCCCAAAAGTCACCTCTGTTTCCTCCATTATCTCATTAACTATCACCAATCTATTGATTCCTGTCTATACATACCCACAACATAGGAAATACCAATTCATACTCTCTGACATACGTTTTAGCCTTTTTCATTCATAATTAAATCTATACCCTCATTCCTCTGTGCATACAGGTAGTCCTTGACTTATAACAGTTCATTTAGTGACCATTTGAAGTTACCATGGCACTGAAAAAAGGGACTTATCACTGATTTTACTCCTACGACCATTGCAGTATCTCCATGGTCATGTTTATATCATCTTTTGTGACCTTCTGAGAAGCAAGTCAATGGAGAAGCTAGATTCACTTAACAACCAAGTTATTAACAACTGCAGTGATTCACTTAACAAATGTGGCAAGAAAGGTTGTAAAATGGGGCAAAACTCACTTAACAAATGTCTCACTTAGCAACAGAAATGTTGGACTCAATTGTAGTCATATATCAAGGATTACCTTTACTTGCACACTTTATTCCAGAAATCAAGACTGTCTTTATTCATATTTCCTCTTAAATTCACAAATGGATGATGATGTGTCTGTTTTTTTTTCATTATGCAGCTAGAAGTAAGGCGAACACTAGTCACCTATCACACATCTTAACTATCAGACTGTAAGTGCAACCAATCCATTTTATCCTAAGCATGATAATGTTATTTTATGCAACTAGAATCTCTACTTTAGAGGCTACCGTATATACTCGCATATAAGCCGACTTTAGAACACTTTCCCCCCCCCCCC
>BHFT01038880.1:0-17314 GCA_004320025.1 Laticauda laticaudata
GGAATAAAGACACAGCGGCAATCAAAACTGGCAGAGGTAAGAAAATTTTATCTGTGGGAGGGTGGAGCAGAGCAGCTCCAAAAGCCTCCCACCACCTTTTTTTTGAGGGGGGGCGCGAACAGTACTTCCCTTAAACCGGACTTTCGACTGATAAGGATTGAAGGCTAAAAGACAAAGAAAATACAAAGAAAACCGAATTGCAATCAAACCTGCTAATATTCCTGTTTCAGTCAAGGAAGTATCCAAAGCACTGCCTGTCTCGCACGAGGCTGAGCAAAAACTGGGAACGCTGAAAGGGGAAAAAAGAGAACTCACGTGGTGGAGAGGAGGAGCATTCCACAAATCAAGCTCAGCCTGTGAATGTGAAGACTAAGCACCTCCCACTACTGGATGCTCTTAACAACTCATAGAAGAATGTCTGTGCATCTTATGGAGTGAAAAAAAAAAACAGGCCATGGCGGCAAAATCCTTTTACAGTGATGAACCCCGCCTCTTCTGTTTTTGTCATTGCCTGTTGTCCTCCTCTAAACCTAGGTGCATCTCATGGTCAGGATGCATCTTATAGTGTAAAAAACACGGTAATAATAAAAGTATTGGCAAATTGAGAACCAACTGAAATGAGGGTACTTTGGAGGGAATAATTTCAAGATTTGTTTTGGAAATTACAGTCATACATTGAAACATGGAATTGAAACTCATACCATAACCAAAAAAATAAATAAATTATGAAGAGGAAAGCGTAATATCTTGTTGAAAATTACAAAGTTGCAGATACTGATAACATAACTGAAGAAGTGTTAAAATATGGGTGTGGCTTGCTTCAGGAGTGGGTATACTATGTGATGGGATATTTAAGGGTGTACAACAGCAGTTCCTAACCCTTGCGGCTTGACGGCCCAGCTTGGGGGGGGGAACCAGGCCACGTAACTGGTGGGCTGGCTTGTGGATGTTCACATGCGCGCACACGGAGTTCCACTCACACAAGAGAGAATAGAAACCTTTAGGGAATGCTTTCGTGATCCTTCAGGCTTCTCCATGCCAAAAGCTTTTGCAAAGGGATGGAAGGCCTGAAGCAGCTCGAGATCGTTCCCCTGAAGTCTCTCAACGATTTGCAATCGTTGCAAAATCTCTCAATGATTTTGGTGTGGAGAAGATAAGCCTTTGAGGGCACGGTCTTGTGTTTCTTCAGACTCAGCAAGGCTGCCCGACCCTCCAAAAGCAGATCAGGTGTCCTGCACAGGCAGCCTCAATAAGCCAGAGAAGCTGAGCAAGGTGCGTTCATCCCATTCAGACTCTGCTCTCATCACTCTGTTTTTGGACATCGGCATCAGGGGGCTTGGCCTAGATGTGGGGAGGAGATGGGAACTGGGTCGCTCAAGCAGTAGGTCAATGAGTGCACATAGCTCCGCTCACTCAAGAGAGAAACCTTTGGGGTGCTACTTGCATGAGTGTGTATACTGGCTTGCCTCTCATGCGGTCTGGTTTTGAATAAGCCATAGTCCAGTAGTAAGCCGTGGGCCGGGGATTGGGGACCCCTGGTGTACAGTAACAACAAGGAAGAATTGTGTCAAAAAAGAATGGATGCCAATGACTAGAATAAATACTGTCTGATCATGTAGACAGAACTAGATTGTAAAACAAATTTATAAAGAACATGCAAGGGGTTCAAAAGAAAAGAGAAAATCGTGTAGGTCCTGGTTGGATGGCATTGATTAAATCTTGAAAAATAGAGGCAAGATGTTTGAAGAACATGACAATTTATGGAGCAGTATTTGGACATTGGATATGTTGAAAGGGGAGGGAAAAAGAGCATGGAAAGACTTAGTGAACATTGTTGGTGTAAATTTGACTTAGAGAAATATTCCATTGCCTTTTTCTCACCACATGTCTAAGTTCACAACAAAAATATTTTTATGCCTTTTCTTTTATCTGCATCCAGCTGCTTATGCTGAAAGGGAACAGTCTGATCTGTATATAATAAGGCTAATTTGGGTCAGAAACTCCATTGTTAAATGATGTGGTTGTGAGCCCAAAAAATCATGTGACTGCTGCAGTGGCAGTTCTGGTAATCCTGTTTGCTATCACTAAGTGAGGATTATACAGGTTGCAAGTCCTCATGGGATCACAACTTGTCATTTTCTACTGGCGTCCCCATTGAATTTGCTTGCTTGTCTTGATACATGATGATAATATATCCATGTAATCTTGGTACTTCGCAGAGTGTACTGGCTCACTGTACTGTATTGGAGTATTGGATGAGCCAGTCCTGTAGTGATTTTAGAATTGGACTGCTGTATGCTCTGCTTTCAGTTCAGTTATGCTGGAACATGGTATGTTCTTTTATGTTTTGAACCCTGTGTAATCTGCCCAATGAGCTGGATGGCCAAATAAATAAATAACTACATAAATAAAAGCCCAAAATGTTTGCTTAGAATTTAAAATGTGTTGTTCCTAATATCCTGTATTTGATAACTAGTAAACTAGTTTGGTGCAGTGGTTACAGCCCCTCCATTAGAAGCTGAGGGTCATGAGTTTTAATCCCCATATGTACAAAAGCCATTTGGAATCCTTGTCTCTTAGCTCTGGGAAGAAGATGTTGAGAAGCCACTTCCCCCCAGAAATGAAGAAAACTTGTTTCTACAGTTACCAAGAGTCAGGGTTGATTTAAAAGACCATGACAAAACAAGTTTTCTCAAGCAAGGTTCCCCAAACCCCAGTCCACAGCCTGGTACCAGGCTGCGCAAGGGGTGAGCAAGAGTGTGAGCATGCAAAACTCCAAAATTACTGGTCTACAGAACCAGAAAGGTTGGGGACCACCACTGTTCCAGAGTATAAGCTACAGAGAACATTATCTGGATAGTTTCATTTTCATTGGATTTATTTTCCCCCAATAGTAGTTACATATCTCCTCCTCGTCCTTTCCCCAATAAGTCATCTGAAAAGCATACAAACTGATATTGCTTAATTACTTGTTATTCTATGTATGTGACGTGATGTTATATAAAAAGAAATATCTAATATTGATATATCATCTAATTATGACCTTACATTCAGGAATAATTTCTTGATCATCCAGTCTTAAAAACATAAACAACATGTTTAGTTTTTTAAGTTGACTTCATTTGGAGAGAAATATAAGTGCTAATTTTCAGTTTGAGTAGAGGCAACTCCAAAGCAATCAAAGTATTTTTATTTGTGATTTGGTTTTTGATTGTATTCCTCCTATCCTCTTTTCTGAAGATGAGCATACCTTTTCTCATATCTATTGCAATTAGCATCCATAAATATCTTTCTGTATTTGTGAATTATTTACAAAAATATTTTATTTAGATTTATACTCTTCCCCTAAAATACATTAATGGAGTGACTTGAGTAAAATATTTAAAACACCATGAAATAGCTGATACATTACAGTAAGCTAAAACAACTACTCTGTAAAAAGCAGGATCGAAATAAAATACATACATAAATTTAAAAGCTTGGGAAGCATTTTTAAAAAATATATTAGACTTGCATTGGAAAGATGCCAGAGTGGACATTTGAAATGCAGGGCAAAGACATTTTTTTTCTCTCCCCATAATTTGAACAATTGTATTTTTGTAGGAAAACCACACTATGTCAAAATGTTTCTTTGCTGTTAAAGAATAAAGAGTGTCATGTATCACATATGTTTTAGTAATACACAGCAAAGGGGTATCTGGTTTTTAATTAATATTGCTGATAAATATCCATTTTAAAATTAAAATACTCTTAATGATTAAACTGTCTTTAAAAATGTTCTTTATAACAGAGAAGTGAAGTGCCATTTCACTGAATTATAGTACTCAAAACAAGTGTTCAAATGTTGAGATAATAATAAAAGCCATTTCTATATAATTGAATGATAACCGTAATAATTCATTCCAGGTAGTCCTTGCTTTGCCCTAATTTGGACTGGCAACTCTGTTGCTGAGTGAACTCACTTGACCCTCACTGTGCTTTCCAGTTGGAAAGAGACAAACTGTTCAGTTGCACACCTTTAGCTTTTGTTTGCTTCCTAACCATTCCCCCACCCTTTGGAATGCTCAAGTGCCGGCATACTGTATTATAAGCATTAAAATAAGCTGTTTGCACATCAAAGGCAATACGACTGGGCTGGCAGTCTAGGGCTGGCTGCGATACATACATTTTAGTATTTTCTTGAATTATTTTCCTAGTCTCTCTACTGTGGGGGATGGGGAGAATAAGCAAATTAGGCAATTCTTTACCTACTGGTGTGATTGCATTGCTCTTGATGTGTAAAAGAGTAAACAGCTTACTCTCTTGAAATTTCTTTCTTTGGAAGCAAGGTTAGGTGAAGGAGATATTGCATACTGAAATCACTAGTTGTTTTTTTTTCTCCTTCCTTGTAGAATGGAAGGTTAGACAGAAAGGGATTTCAAGAGAGTACATTGTTTGCATCTTGCTTCCATCCTTAGGTGCCAGCCCAATCATCTTGTTCTCTTGAAATTCTTTTGTCTCCAATTTTTCTGCTCTGCCTAATTGGTGGGTGTGGGAGAAAAAAAATCACAGGTCAAGCATAGGTACTGCCTGCAGTGGTGATGATATGACTGAGGAGATGCTGTGAAAGTAATAAATAAGTTATAAATATTCTTTTTCAGTTCTCTCCACACACATTTTATTTTAAATCATATCCCTCATGCAGGTATAAAGCAGCTGGTACCACTGCATTTTTTGAAGAACTTCTCATCATTTTTCAACTCATTGCATAAAGTCAGGTTTGTACAAGTCAGGGTTTACATAAACCCTGTGTCCTGCCATACATGTGAATGCAAAAACTATTTCATGCATGACTGTTACTCCTTAATCCATGTACAATTCACAAAATTTTCAGCCTAAGGCAGATCAGGACATGTTCCTTCCATGTGTAGAATGATGTTTACCAACTGGTGTCAGATTGAGTTTTGAGTATGTGTATTTGTTTGTATGCCATCTTTATTATTTTTACAAATAAGTAAAAGTAATGAACATATCCAACCTATCTTCCTCCTCTTATTTTCCCCACAACAACAGCCCTGTGAGGAGGATTGGGCTGAGATAGATTGACCTAAAGTCATCCAACTGGCTTTCATGGCTTAGGTGGGACTTGAAGTCACAGTCAATAAACAAAATAAGTTTGCAAAACATTGATCTCAGTTTCTTTGGAAAGTATGATCCACCGTAGAATATATGCACTAACATAATAGACTCCTTTAAAACATTATAGCTAGTTGTTGTAATTATTACAATTTTACTAAAATATATTTAATATGAATTATACAAATCTGATTAGTTTGACTATGTATCCCCATCATTCTGTTCAAGGTATGTGCTTTACAGAAGAATGCAGAAAAGGAGTGAAAAATATCAAACCAAAGAATAAAGGCATGAAATGAGAAAAAGGAATTTGAGACATAACTAAAATTAGTTGATACCACCACCATTCACTGTACCTGTTCTTCTTTCTTGTGATTTACTCTCTTGTTTCAGATATTTATTTGGCAATTGGATCCTCATTCATTATTGCTAACAAAACCACCTGAATGTTTTTTTGTTGTATTCAGTCCACATTCATTCAACAACAGTTTTTTCATTACCTTATCTCATTTTACCATACATATTTCTTAAGCATCCCATTTCTACTCTAACCAGCTTTCTTTATATTTATAACAGAGGAGATAGGTACAGAGAATATTTGTAGGACCAGCTGTTTCAACTGAAATTAATTCCTTGCAGAAGACTGTATATTCGTCATTACAATTCTATCAGCATGTGAATGATTTTAAATCTTCCATCTTTAGTCCCATTTTTAATAATCATATATTTGTATACAGTCTCATATACTTACTCTAGTATTTCATTGTTAATATATAACTAGCAATTGTACACTTCATTCTTCCTTTCAAACATGGGTGCCTTGATCTTTGACAGATTAATAATGTTCAGATACAGTCTATCTAAGCTGTGAACTTAGAAGCTATCACAGTGGTTAGAATGTAGTATCCAGTGCCACCCTATCCAGAGTTAAAGATGGCAGAGCCCCACATCCTGAAAGCCATTTGGTTTTGCCAGGGTTCAGTTAAAGCCTATTATCCCTCATCTAACCCCCCACCCAGTCTTCAGGCACTGCAAAAAGACAGCCACAGCATCACTTGGGTTACCAAGAGTAGAGTAGAATAGAATAGAATAGAATAGAATAGAATAGAACAGGAATACTTTTATTGTCAGTGCATTCCACAAATACATTTGAAAGCTACTCCAGTACAATTCCCCAAACACCACATCATAATTACACTACAGAGTTTTTAAAAATTAAAATATTAATTATACTAATAATAATTGGACTAAATCACAAATGCACTGTTTGATTCAAGACAATTATTGCCTTGGAAAAGAAACTTTCTCAATCTATTAGTCCTCATTTTAAGACACCAATAATGCTTCCCTGATGGTAACGAATCAAAATATGAATGTCCAGGATGAGAAATATAGAGTTGGGTGTCATTAGCAAACAATATATACCTCAACCCATGGTGACAGATGATCCACCCAGTAGCTTCATATAGATGTTGAAAAGGAGTGGAAAAGTACCAAGCCCTGCAAGTACACCACAGTTATGCTGTTGAGCCATGCACCACCTATTGATTTGCTTCCTAAATGAAAAACCTTTTCTCGCCATTGAATTGCTTTTTATTGAAAAGGCATAGTCTTCAAGCTTTCAAGATTCTTCTGGATCTTAAGTCTGTCTTCCAAAATATTGACTGTTCCCACCAGCTTGGTGTTGTCTGCATATTTGATTAGTTCCCTCTCTAAATCCTCATCTGAATCATGTATGAAGATGTTAAAGAGTACTGACTCAAAACAAATGGCTTATATGATATACGATGAATATTATAGTAGTGTATTCACTATAAATCATTGATTATTGATAAGTATAAAACATGAATCTCTTTTTCTCTTAGTTTGAATTTTTAGTTTGTTTGAGGCTCTCCTTTTTTTAAGTTAAAGTATTGTTTTATGAATTGTATATGCATAAAATAAGTAAAGTTATTCTCTCTCTATGTGTGAAAGATATTTCTAAAAGAAGTAGCCTAGTTTTATAGGTATGTCTGCATACTTTCCTATAGAAATGACCCTCTTTGAGATGATACATATCACTTGCAATAGTTATACTTTTGTCAAAGTTAATGTTTATTTAAAAAATGTTGCTCTTTCGTGATTCAGTATATTCACTCAATTCTGACATTAGTAGACCCAGTCTCATTGTTAACAATTTAACTAAGTAATGGTATCACCTGTACAAATTAATAGGTATAGTCATTTGGAATAATTGTACAGCTTAGGGATGCTGGCAGGTTGCATTTTTTCTAAAAGAAGTATAGCACCTGTCTCTAATTACACTTGTTGCAACTTCTAAAAACCTTGACCCTCTTCATCTACAATTCCAGCCTCCAGAGAAAAGTATTCTCTGAAATTATTCTTAAGAATGAACCAGGACATTCAGCTGACTTTGTGGCATATCTACTGACTGAATTGTAATTTGCAAGTTGGGCAGCCATATAAATTGATGAAATAAACAAACACAACTAAATTGGAGTGGCTTGTGATGGGTTTAGCCATATCAGGACTCTTCATCCTTTGCCAGGGAGTTCTTTCAAACCTCCAGAACCTTCAGTCCTTCTGGAATCAAGAGATCTGGCAGCTTAAGACCATATTTTACTGTTGGTCTGCCATTCTTCCAGCCCAGGCAAGTATCCTCATGCTGGGAGATTCTGGCAGGTGAAAAGGGATAACCAGCTGTTTATCCACATCAGGTTCAGTCCCACAGGTCATCTGTGGTGAGGTTAGAAATGGAGGGCCTCTGAAAGAGCCAGCTCTCCCAGACCTAACAGGTGAAGAAAAAGAACCAGCTTTTCCCATCCAGGTTGCCAAGCAGGCAACTGGTAGTTAGGAAAGAGCTAGTCTTCTTTTTTTTTCTCTCTCTCTTACCACTAACCGTCCTTGTATTGGTAATTTATTTATTGTTCTCCTTGTGAACCTGAATATGATTTGACCAGTTTTGGGATGGATCATTTGGTAACATGGTCAAGGTACCTGTCTCCCATCCCTCAATGCCCGTCAGCTGAACTAGTCCCTATTGCAAAGCTTTAAAAATCCTTCATAAATCGTTCACAAGAGTAGGCATACTGCCATTGTTTCTTAGAACAGGGGTGGATAGATTCCAGTGTTTCCATTATATCAGTCTTTTGTAGATTTTAGATGTTCTTCTTGGGATCTTTCTGTCTAACTAACATGGCACAGTTATGTTTTCCCTCAAGCTATCATTTTTTATATGTGTGCATGCATTTTCTCTTTTTCCCCTCTCTAAATTATTTCTATTTCAATCATTAGCTTAAAATAGCCCTTATTACATCTCAGTTTCTGCCTTATCTCATGTGCAGCCTTGTTGAAGGCTGTAATGAAATTTTCTCTTATTTAAACTCAATCAAAAGTTGATAATGGAGCATGTGACCAGAAGTTGTAACTTCACAAGCACTCAGACTTATATGGTTAGTTTGTCCAGTCTCTTAATTTCTGGCATATACCCAGACACACAGGTACATACATGTTTGTTTTGGCTAATAAGTAGGAGGTTGTGATTCCTGTTCTCAAAACAAATTACTGCTGTAGTTCTTGAAACTTCTGAAGAATTACATATGAAAAGAAACGAGTAAGAATTAGCATTTCTCCTCAACAGACTCTGCTTTTTGTTTTAAAAGGCTGTTCTAAATCATTCTTTCCATGAGGACCTTTTGCCTTTAAAAACATTTGGCGTTTATATGGACACTTCACATTGGTGAACTTTTACAGCTTTTATTTAGGCAGTTCTGTTTTTTTAAGGAAGGAGGAGGAAGAGAGCTTTTATCTCCATAAAGGGCTGGCTTGTAATGAAGTCATGTTGCTATTTTTCATATGCTGATGAACAAGTTCCCTGTTTGGGGAGGAGCTGCAGACTAATTAAATGATTCACTAGTTTCTGTAGTGAGCTGCCTTCCTTGAAACTTAGTTTTATAACTTTCAGGCATCACAGGTGGATGAGCTTTCAGCAGAGCAGTGGTAGGCATGTTGGTCCTTTGTTCAAGTCATGCATTGGGAACAAGTCTTGCGCCTCAGGAAAGCCAAGGTAGGCTAGAGTAAGAATGATTTATTTGCTAGAAAATGGATGAGTAAATTATATTTTACTTACATGTATGAATTCTGAAGACATTTATTGGTTAAGAACATCGTATGTTGGGATGATTAAAACCATTTTTGTGTGACTATTTCCAGTACAGAATTTAAAGTTTGTATATGCACCTTTACTTTGGAAAGCATATTTAAATTGTGTGGAAATTTTATTCTTGCTATAAACTTGAAAGATTTTAAGTCTATAAGCTAATTAGAATTGCCTAGAAATTATATATACTTTCCAAAACTGATTCATTACATTTGAGAAAGGTACCTTGGTACCTTCCAAATGTTTGAAACCAATTCATATCCCAGCTGGTGTAGCCGTGGCTAAAGATTTTGGGTGTTGTAGTCTATAACATTTGGAAGATAGTACATTGTCCATCTCTGCTTTACACTGTTGTTTGAACTCTCAGTTTTTACCATTTCCACAGGAATCCTAGCTGAAGTTGCTAAACAATCTTTTGTTGATTTGTGGCTCCTAATGATCATCAAGGCAGGCACATAGCAGTCAATCATAATTGTAAATGTATAAGGGATTGTGACAGACCTGGTTTGGATTTAATTGATAAGCCTAATTGTTTTGAAATTTAAGTTTATTCATTCTCTATTCACAAAACAAAAATGTATGACAGAGTACTACATAAAGTCTATTCATATTTCTTTGATCATTTTCTTTATGGATGCTAATGGCCCTATTGAAATTTATTGATTTTTTCACTCGGCTTGGTTTGCATTTTTTATGACATTGCCATTATCCAATCAGACTTTCATGTTCATTTTTTAATTCTTTTTCCAGATCGAACGATTAGATGTAAGTAGCCTAGCACAAACAACTAATGCAGTGGCATCAAGCACAGACTGCAATATCAATGCAGATTCTGTTGATGGAACACCAGACCCACAACGCACAAAAGTGGCCATCACTCATCTGCAGCAGAAAATACTGAAACTCACAGAGCAAATCAAAATAGAGCAAACTGCCCGGGATGACAATGTAGCTGAATACCTGAAATTAGCCAATAATGCTGACAAGCAGCAGAGTGCCCGGATTAAGCAGGTGTTTGAGAAGAAGAACCAGAAATCATCCCAGACAATCCTCCAGCTGCAGAAGAAGCTAGAGCACTATCATCGGAAGCTGCGAGAGATTGAACAGAATGGTATTCATCGACAGCCCAAAGATGTCTTGAGGGACATGCACCAGGGGCTAAAGGATGTAGGAGCAAAAGTCACTGGCTTCAGTGAAGGAGTAGTAGATAGCGTTAAAGGTGGACTTTCCAGCTTTTCCCAGGCAACTCATTCAGCGGCTGGAGCCGTTGCTTCTAAACCTCGGGAAATTGCCTCACTCATTAGAAACAAGTTTGGAAGTGCCGACAATATTGCTAATCTGAAGGATGCTTTGGAAGAAAGTCAAGAAGATGGGACCGGAGGAAAGACTTTAGGTGTTCATAACTTTCAGTCGAGCCCAAAATATGGCAGTGAGGAGGATTGTTCCAGTGGTACATCAGGCTCAGTGGGAGCCAATAGCACCGCTGGTGTCCAGTTGGGAGCACCAAGCTCCAAATCAAACACTCTGGAAATGCAAAGCTCAGGGTTTGATGCAATACTGCCTGAGATTCAAGAGCTCAGAGATGTTCAAGTACGCCTGGAGGAATCCTTTGAAGATCTCAAGGTTCACTACCAGCGAGATTATTCCTTGATAATGCAGGCTCTACAGGAAGAAAGATACCGGTGAGCACTTGGCAGTCCAATCTTTCACTGATACTACTAATATTAAGGCACATTCATAATTGTTTGGGTGCCAGCACTCATTTACTATTGATAATCTTGGGGGCAGTAAACTTAATAATTATTTTATATTTATTTTTGGCTTAAATATTTAAGTTTCCTCCCTTCCAAATCAACATGTCTGTCTTCTTGCCATAACTTTTCAGTTCTGTGAATTTCTACACTAATTTTTAATGTTGAGGTGACTCTGGATTATAGTTTCAAAATAGTCCCATAGTCCTAATCTTGTTGGATGAGGAATGTTTAAGCATGACCCTTTTGATTACAGTGTTTATAAATTACAGTAGGTGAACATGTCACAAAAAAATTCCTTGTAAGATTTAATCTGTATAATTAGTATTAGCACTGAGCTTGAAAAGTAGTTGTCAGACAGTGCAGTGTTGCTAGTGCTGGCTTACTATGCTCTCTGGCATTCCAAAAAATATGTTTCTGCTAAAATACGGAATGTGTATTCTGTAATCTAGAAAGTTGTTAGATCAGATATATATATAGATTGTGTGTGTGTGTGTAGAGAAAGAGAGAGAGATACTATTTCTTACTATATTTTTACAGAAGCATACTTTTCAGAATGCTTGGGAACATAATAAGCCAGCACTGCACTGTCTGACAACTACTTTTCAAGCTCAGTGCTAATACTAGTTACACAGATTAAATCTTACAAATATTTTTTCTGCAATATTTTCACCTACATATATGATGTTGATATAAGTCTAAATTTTGATATTTTGTCAGTTCTTCCTTAGAACTCCAGACGTATAAAGAGTCCTGACAATCTTGATGCCATTTGCAGAGCTCAAAGCAAATAATGTAAATAGTTATACTATCTGTTGTGGTTGTAACTATAAAATTGGGTTATAATCTGAATATACATAATTGTACTTTACTGTTATTCTTAAGTATTAATAAATAGATGTTTAACGATTCACTTAAATGAGCATATCAAATGACAGTCTTGAATTGATAACATTTGGGATTGGAAAAAAGATAGAGACTATTTAAGAACTGACAAAATACTAATCCTATTACAATTTATGCAGATATTAATCATTTATAATATCAATACATATTTTATTTAACTCTCAAAGTGGAGTTGCAACCTTAAATTGTTTTTAATATTTTTAAAAATCCAGCAGTTTAGTGAAAACATGTAATTTCATAAATGCCAAAAGTATTATAACAGCCAAAAGGTACAATTGCATGCTGTCAGATAATTAAGTGAAGCATGTTTGAATTAACAGAAAACTTTTAATTAGAAGATTTTATTTGAAAAATATAGAATCAGACAGGGGAGACAAATAATTAGAAGAAAGCAAATGACAGAAAATGAAATAGTTCTTGTTCTTGGAACATGGAAAAATGACTATTTCATTTCACTCAATAGAAGCATCAATCTTGGGGGATGTAAAACTTTTCTACATTTTTTTTTATTTGTGTATCCATAAATAAAATACATGAGGTTATTTCATTTTGAGGTATATCATTTAGCCATTTGTCTTGTAACCTCTGAGCTAAGAAACTCAGATCTCTCAGAGCAGAATGGAGATAGATTTTTTTTAACAACACTCATTAAGGAGTTTTTAATTAAACATTCTACCAATTTCATGAAAAGGCTTGTGATTGTTTAAAAAAATATTATTTAAATAGTTTAAATTATCATTAATTTCCTTTACCATTTTTTCCAAGCCCCTTGACTATTAGATCTTATGCACAAATCCCCATTCTCCCCAAAAATCTCTTTCACAATAAAGGTAAACATTAATATTGAAAACAATGGACATAACATACATCAGTGGCCCCCAACCTTTTGGGCATCAGGGACAGGTTCCACAAAGAAAGGTTTTTCCATGGACTGGACAGGCTGTGGTTTTGCATGCTGCCTGCATCTCGTGGATGGGGCTTTGCTTGTTTGCGCAGCCCAGTTGCTGTCATGCTACAGATGGTGCTGGTCCATGGACCAGGGCTTGGGGATCCCTGACATAGATTAAGTATTTACATGTGTTGCAGAATTTTAAATTGTATTGTAAGATTTGGGCACATTTTTGACCCGTAAAATGATATTAAACACTCACTTTTTTTAAAGGAGAATATATATTGGTTCTTACCCCCAATAAATATAACTGGAATGGCATTATTTGACAGTAATGGGAGTTTCTTTAGTGTACAATATTTGTTTCCCAAAACAACATACTTATAATGAAAATTGAGAGTTTAATTTCCAGCTGCTTTCAGAAACACAATTTCTGTTGGTTAGGAAAAATAATGTCTGTAGTATAAGGCTAACATTAATTATTACTAATTTTTCCCCACCATATCAGGATTCTTTTTCTGAGCATTAATAGAACCACTCTAGAATTACAGATAAATCAAGAATATTATATCAAAACTTTTCATATTAGCTAGTCTTGAAATAAAATGAAAAGTAGTTTGTGTAAGCCTACAAATAAAACCACTGTTGGAAATCAAATTATCAATCACATTTTTCTTCTCACTTTAATATATCAGCCAAAGAAGTCTACCAAAGGGTTAGACTCTAGAGGATGATTCCCCCCCTGCCCCCGTAATGAGTACATCATTATTTTACATCAACTGCATTTGTCATTCTCTATTTTTCTGTAGCTATCTTTGTTCTTGATCCTGTCGTAGTTTGTGTTCACTAAGGCTTGATTTTGCTAGAGCTGTCTCTCCAGTTCCGACTCTTCTCTTTCTTTCCACCTCCACATTTTTTACAGGATGAAATAATTTCTTAAGTCCTCTCTTCCTGCTTTGTAATGTAACAAACAGTTAAAGCTTGAGCAAAAGCTCTGCTGATTTTCTATTGGACATTTGAAGTGGCCTCACTCTTGAGAGAGAGTAGCCACACCTTTCTCTTTGGAAATCCAGTTCTGCATTCATCCCTCTGTTCTTTTTACAATGGCAGGCTTATCAGCACAACTAAATTTCAAAACAAGCTGTTGCTTATCAGTTTTTAGAGCTGTAGCAGATGTTCATTTGATAAAAAGGTCCTTTCTGTACTTTCATGAGAATTCCTTTTGAGTCTCCCTTGAAACTGTTCATGACTCAATAGCCTTCCTATACAAAGTGAATTATGAGTTCACATAAATAAGATGTACTTAGTTGTTTTGTTCTCAGTTTACTTCACATACTGCTTGTATCAACTGAAATTGTACATTTAGTTGGTCTTTTTGGCAGACTGAAATTCCCTGGACTCATATTTCATGGAGTTTAATCGTAGTCCATTAAGAAAGCTTTGCAATAAATTCTTCAGCATTCTATTCACTGTTGCTATGTGGACACATAGGCAAAGCCTATGTTTCCAGCATAGCATTAGTTGCCATTTTTTAACTTAAAAAAATTCTGGTTATGATTGAAGCCTGAGACTGCTTGTAAAATATTTTGATGATATGTACCCGTTGATTTGCTGTTTTTTAATATCAGTCTGATGGCAAGGTATGTTTGTATGTTGAAAAGTCAAAATAGCCAGGTTAATAAAATTTTTAAAGCTTAAAAGTTAAGACCTACATTTTGAATTTAGTCCAGAAAATATTGGCAATAGTAGATGGTCAAGATGTTGTTTGGTTTGTGGTAGATGCTAGTTGTTGGTGAGTAATTGAGATCCAGGCCCATAATGCATGTGATGCCTCAGGGCTTGATGCTTTTACCCCTTTTGTTTAAATGTACATGGGGCTGCTGGGTGAGGATATCAATCCATCAGGTATTATTAATATGCTTATGGTATTAAGTTATATATCTTGACCTTGGACCACCCAAATGATGCTGTCAAAGTTCTATCCCAGAGTCTGGATGAGGAAGAATAGACTCAGGCTCAGGCTCTGCACAGCTGAATGCTTCATTCCTGGAATTTTTAGTTTTGGATAGGGTAGCATTTACTCTTTAGTCTTGGATGGGATAGCTTTTCTCTTTCAGTATTGGTATGCAACTTGGAGGAGTTTCTGAACTCACAGATCATCTGGTGTACCTGTTCTGCATTTCCTTAGCCAGTAGGCCCTCCAAATAGTTACTCATATCCTACCCATATATTTGGCTATTGCAGTGCATATTTCTGAGACTATCCTTGAAGCTATGAGGTCAGTTATGGGCAATGTATAATATGCTCATGTAAATACCATTGCTTTGTGATTGGCTGCTAGTTAGCTTTCAAGTGCAATTAAATGTTCTGACAAAAGATATATAATCATGTTTAAGTAGACCTAATAACTGTCTGAGGCAGCAATGGTTTGCAATTACAACTTTCCAACCAGTGCCTGCATTTATGACAGCATCTATCTCAGTCATGTTTACCATTACAGACAATTAGTATGCATTGTTCAATGCTCAGTCCATTTTTTCTTCCTCCCCTCCCCTAACTTGCAGAGCAGATTGCCTGAACAAGACATCTCTTGCTGAGTTGCTTGTCTCCACAGCACAGTGCATCTCTAAAAAGTGCTAATCACAAGTTAACAAGTTCTGTGAACTAAATTGATGCTAGCTGGAGTTGCTGCCAGTAACCGACAAGACTTGGATCTTTAGCTTTTGTTAGCCTTCTAAGAGATTTGGGGTTCAGAGACTGAAGCATGTATGCTAGGCAAACAGATGGTACCAGCATATTTCTTTTGATGTGTATTCCAAATTGTGTGCCTGCTTATTTTCTTGTAATCCCTTCCTCTTCAATGAATGCAAATACAAACATTAGTTTACTCCTTGCTAATTATCCCAGCACAAGGTCAGCATTCCAAAATGTTACACTTATTGACTGTGTCACTTAAAAACCAAATTGCCAGTCCAAATTAGACTTGCTAAAGGAGGACTACCTGTATGACAAAGAGAGGTTTTTCTTCTCTCACAGTGTTAGAACTTGGATCCAATCCATTGAAATCAAAATGAAAGGAGCTATTTATTTAACAATGCATAATTAAATTATGGAATTTGTTGCGATCAAAATGGTAATATTCTCCTAGTGTAATTGTTTTTAAAAGGTCTTTCAACCTCTGTTATCACGAATGGCTTTATATTATTCTCTGAATCCCAAGGAGAGCATATGCTGAATGCTAATTGTTGTTTGGCAAAAGTAAAAACAGGACTTATCATCCTTGGGTCCTGTTTGTCAATTTTTTTGGTTGGTGATTTACATCATAATATTGTGGACTAAATGGTTTTTAGTCTTCCCCAGTAGGCCTCTTACATTTTTATCTTTTGTAACCTTTGGATTTTTAATAACCCTGTAATTCAGTATTTTCTCCTTGGACAGATTTTAAATTTGTAAAGATTTAAGAAATAAATCTTATGCTTGCATGTGTATTTTGTCTCCCAGGCACTCAAGATGTCACATCATTTGTAAAAAACTAAAATAAATGAAAATGTTGCTGTATTTTGCTAACTTTAGTGCTTGTATGCAAAAAAAAAAACCAAAAACAAAAAACCTAAGAGGGTNTTTAGTGCTTGTATGCAAAAAAAAAAACCAAAAACAAAAAACCTAAGAGGGTTCTCTAAAGTTTTCACCCATTAAAAGTTTCACCATTTCAGCAGAAAAATCCCTTTTCCCTTTCCCACAGCAAAGGGAGAGGTGAGATGAGCAGTGATCTCACATCTGTTTTCTAATGAGGATAGTGCATCCCTCATACTCTGGGGACTATTTCCTGAACCACATACAACAGAAACACTCGGGATTTAATTATATTGGGATAAAGCATGTAGAAACCTCTGCTACCTCTAGCTGGGGCTCTCTAAATCTTCTAAGTATCTATGGATTTAAGTTTCTCCAGTTGATAGATGTGTCCTAATGGTCTTATACATTCCCATTTCATAAAGGTGGTTATCTCTAGAGCAGGGCTGTCCAAACTTGGAAACTTTAAGACTTGTGGATGTCAACTCCCAGAATTCCCCAGCAGGCATGGGTGGTTGAGGAATTCTGGGAGTTGAAGTGTACACGTCTTAAAGTTGGAGAGCCCTGCTCTAGAGAAAACCACCTTGGTGAAATGGGAATGAATAAGCCCATTAGGATACATCTATTGATTGGAGAAACTTAAACCCATAAATACTTAGATGTTTTTAAAACTTAGTGAAATGGGAATGCATAAGCCTATTAGGACACATCTATCAATTGTAAGAAACTTAAACCCATAAATACTTAGATGGTTTTAAATGTAGACAAAATGGAAGGTAGCGCCTGACTGTTGGTACACTTCATATCCTGTTTATGGGATATGAGGAACAGCATATTGGCTTGCAAAGTACCGTATATACTCGCATATAAGCCGATCTCGCATATAAGCCGACCCTTTAAAAACTGCCCCAAAATGAGGAT
>BHFT01038884.1:0-79021 GCA_004320025.1 Laticauda laticaudata
TGGACCACCACTAGGGGAAACGCACGGTCGAGAAAGTGTTGAGGTGCGGGGGCAGAAAGGAGTCGCCCAATGAAGACGGAGAGGTAGAGAACTCTTCTTGTGAAATAATGCTGGACTTTCTCACTGTGTTAAATACAGATACGTAATGTGGGTTCCAGACTGGATGAGCTGTATTCGAGTATTGGTGTAGCAAATGTTTTGTTATGCTCTAATTATTAAGTGTATATTACCAAGAAAAAGCCACGTAAGATTAGTTTAACGAACTCTTAACTGCTTTTGGACTATGTAGTTACAAGTGGGCCCACACTTAGATCATTTGATAGAGTACTCCAAGACCTTGACAAGAGTTTGGATCCCTCAATCAAGTTTGACTATTTCAGCCTGTAATTTATTTTCTGATTTTTTTTTCCAATATGTAGGACAGACGCATTTATTTGTTGAGATTGAATTTGTCCACTTTGTCTTTTGACCATTCTGACACGATAGCCAAGGTCTGTTTAGGATAGCTGTATGCAGTGTCATATGTCTGTGTGTTGAATAGACTTTACATCAATCAGGCGACGAAGATACCGCAGTTTCTCTTAATATATTGATCACAGGCGTAATTTATGTAGAGTATGAAAGAAGAATTGGTCCTAGAACATCCTTGGGAGACACGCACTGTTGACCAGGTCACATAGTTTTGATAGGACACTCCCATTTTGACCATTTGTTGTGTTTGACAGGAACATGCTTTAGTCCGTCAGTGCAAGGTGTCTAGAGATCCGTAAATTTAAGTTTTAAGAGTAGTTTGTCGTGTACCACTGAATCAAAGGCTTAACAGAAAGAATCAATTTAGATGGGCATCTATTGCTATTGCCCTGATCGAGTTGTGTAGTCCATATATTTTTGCAGTGTAAAGAGTTGCAGATTAACAGGAATTGTTTTTTTTCTACAACCAAATTGTTTATTAGAAGTGGGTTGTTTGTTTCTAAGTGGAAGATGATGGATTTGGTTAATAATTGATATCCATGACTTTACAGGTGATGCAGGCATAAAGCGATGGTCCTGTAATTTTTCAACTTAGGCTGGGGGTCTTTTTTTGAATATATGGTCCGAAGAGACCATGGCTTTTGTGACATAGTTTTGGCAAAGGAGCCTGGTCCTAAAGATTTTTCAAAGATTATGCTCTAGAGGATTCCAGCGATGGCAGTGGGTAGCTTTTTTAAGAAGTAGGCACATATTCTGTCCAGTCCACATAGATAGAGATTGGTTTTAGATTGCGCAGTGCTTTTTCAACAATGTCTTCTGTAAAATTGATATGTATTAGATCATTGTAGTTGTCTGTGGTTCTACTAGGAAATACTGGGCATGATCCGTTGCTGTTTACAAATTCTGAGCCAAAGAATGTGTTAAAGAGGTTGGTTTTAATTGTATTGTCAGTGCAGTCTTTACCATTAGGTCCTTTCAGGGATGGGATGGACCTTGAGTCTTTTAGTTTGTTGTTTAAAAAATTGTAGAAAGTGTGGGTGGAATTGGTGCATAGAAGGTTTTTAGAAGGAATTGGTGCGTAGAAGAATAGGTGGTACTTGTTCAACAGTAGTAACTGTGGGAAGTATCTAGGTGTCCTGGTGAACCATACCTAAGTATGAGTCAGCAATGTGGTAAAAAAGCTAACGCAGTCCTTGGATGCATAAGCAAAAGGCTAGTATCAAGATCACATGAAGTGATAGTGCCTCTTTATACTGCACTGCATTGGTGAGACCACACTTATCTGTGTTCAGCTCTAGTCACTACAATACAAAAAAGATGCTGAGATGCTAGAAAGAGTACAGAGAAGACCAACAATTATGATAAAGGGTCTGTAGGCTAAAGTGTACAATGAAAGGTTGAGAGGTATATCATTAATGAAGAGAACTAGGGATAATATGGTAGCAGTCTTCCAATACTTGAGGAGTTCTCAAAGAGAAGACAGGGTTGACCTGTTCTGCAAAGCAGCAGAGGCTAGGACAAGAATATTATTAAAAATACATCCATCCTAGAACTAAGTAGAAATTTCCTTACCAGGAGAATAATTCATCAATGGAAAAGGCTTGCTTCAAGAAATTATTAGTGTTCCATCTTTGGAAGTCTTCAGGAAGAGATTGGACAATGATTTGTCCAAAATGGTATAAGATCTTCTGTTCAAGCAAGAGGTTGGACTAGAAGACCTCCAAGGTCTTTCCAACCTTGTTATTTTATGTATTATTGAAAACACCAAATGTCCCAAAACATTCATATGTCTGAGAATTCTTCTGGACCCCATGTAAATCCCTGAAGTAAATTTAGAAAATGAACTTTGTGGTCACAGCCCAATGCCCCTTCTCAGGTGTGCCAGAAAAACATATTGTTGCATATGGTAGATAGAAAGCAGATCAAAAAAGAAAGGTGATGAAAATTTAGAAGATTCTGTACTTTGGTTTTGTTATCTATATAATCCATTGGTCTGTTTTATTATGGTACATGCTTTACCTGTCTGCCTTGCTTTGAAATCTGGAATTATAAGTGGAATGAGATTGTAAGTGGGTGTTTATATGTATGCATATTTCCAGTTTGCTTTCTGTGAAATTAGTTGCTACTTTTTGTGGGGAAAATGAATAATTTGGATTTGGGGGCTAAGACCATATTCCTATCTTGTTTTGAATTTTATGGCCATGTATCTTGTTTCTGCACTTTGTCAGTATACTTCCTGGGAAATGAGTATCAGAGTAGAAAATGATAGATTTGAAATCATGGAATTGTATTTTGGAACTCACATCATATTATTGCCTTATATTTTAGGCTCTTGGACAGCTTGTTTTTCTCTTAGACCTCAAAATGTGCATTTTAAGAAATTAATGTTTTGTCATTCATAACTATAGCTATGTTGTGAATAGATAGCCCTTCATTTCAGCCATTTTGTGACACTACCCACAATATTATTTCAACATTCCTCCTTACTTTACTTAAAAAAGAAGAAAATGAACTTGTAATTAATGGATCTGATTATTAGAAAGGGTCGACTATGGAAAGAAGGAAATTGTTATAATATTAGAGAGAGAGGACAGATGTAAATGTAACTTGCTATGAAGAAAATCAGAAGTTGCTTCTTTATAACTTTTTTCCTTTCCTTTTTTCTTTATTTCTGTCCTGTTTCTTTCTCTGATTTTTTTTTTACTTTTTACTTTTCTTTACATTACTTTATTTTTTTTCATTTTTATTCTTTTAAAAACTTATTTAAGAAAAATTATGCACAACAAATATTCCACAAGCCCCATCAGCCTAAAAATGGGAGGGGTCTTGATCTAGATAGTGAATAATCCCAGGAAATTTTAGAGAAGCAAGCAAAATCCATATCTTTTTTAAAAGATATGAAGACAAATTGCTCATCATAGCACTCTAGTAACAAAATACAATAGAGGCTAAGCAGAGAACTTGTAGATTACAGGAAGTATCGTGTTGGATCAGTTGCTTGATTATGGCCTTGTTGAGCCTGCCCTTGAACTGTGCTGTGAGGGCTGGTTCATTCCAAGAAATCAATTGCAGGAGCTTGAATTCTTCAATATATATTTTTACGGAGTTGTTGCCCTGGTGAAGATGCATTGTTCGGCATTTTCCACCTAAATAGGATCTTCAAAATGCTCTCTAAATCTGGTGACGGTGTTTGGGAAGTTATCCAAGATTGAGTTACTCCTTTCAATGACTCAAAGTGCCTATCTGTCTGTTGGAAACTCCAATATATGGGCAACTAATATTCAGTAACAGTAAATGTTACTGTAAATGTTACAGGGACACAAATATCACTGTTGAAAAATTACTAATGGCACAATAATATGAAAATCACCATTGACTGATCATCAATCACAATCACAATGATCTACTGTCCAAGTGCGGGAGGGTGTGTTTAAATTGATTTGTGTGTAATACATTGAATTTTGAATTTTGATAATACATTTGAATTTTGAACTGATGTTCAACTGGATTTTATTTCCCTGTCATTTAAACCCATTGCTTTTTTGTTCTGTCTTCTGCATGTAGCCCTTCAGATATTTGAAGATAGTTATAAGTTTCTCCACAATTTCCCCTCTCCTGGTTAACATACTCAAAAACTTCAACTATTCCTCTTTATTTATTTTTTAACTCCTTCCATGGTCCTTATATTCTTGATTGTCATGTTCTGGTCATGTTACAGTTTGACAATGTTCTTTGTAAAATATGATGCCCAGAACTGAATCCATTTTTTCCAAGGTGCACAATAGAAAGGAATAATGATTTCTCTTGTGGAATCAAAATATAGGATCCAAAGCAAATATATGTAATCCTAGCTTAGTGACTGTCATTTCTCCATGAGAAAGATTCATTTAATTAATTTCAAAATCCCATCTAGATCCTCTGTCCATTTGTAACTTTCCAAAATCAATACTCTATTCCTGGCCACCAATCTTTGCTGTAATGCCATCCACACTTCTTCAGGAACATCTAGGTTATGATTTCCTCATTGGAAATTTGCATATTACATAACATACCTGCATGAAGTGCAGTAGGTTTAGTGAATACCAAGTATTTGAAGGTTTTTACCAGCATTCAACTACCATATATGGTAGCAGATGCATTCTAGTTCATATTGCAATAATTAATTTGTTTTAGAATACAGGTAGTCATTATTGAATGAACACTTGTTTAGTGCTTGTTCAAAATTGTATCAGCCTAACTGAGAGGAACTTAGGATCAGTTGCAGCAGTCACAGCATCCCCAGAGCCATGAGATTGCAATTCAGGCACTTGGCAACTGGCTCACAATTAAGACATTGCAGTGTACTGAGGTCATGTAATCATCATTTGTGACCTTCACTGTCAGCTTCTGACAAGCAAAGTCAGTGGGAAAGCTGGCAGGAAGTCGGAAATAGTAATTATATTGCCACAGGATGCTGTTACTATGCAGGATTCATTATTGATCGTAATTGGGACTGCTGCAAATGCCATCATTAGTCAACCTAGTCATGTGACAATGAGCTTTATGACATCATTTAGTGACAGAGATGTCAGTTCCAATTACCATAGTTAAATGAGAACCACCTGTGGTTAATCTTAAGTGCTTCCTCAGAGCAATAATTGACTAGGGCATCCAGGGTTTGTTGATTGAAATGTTTTTCAGAGAAAGCCTATATTACGGGTGTCAGACTTATAGCATCATGTTGCCATCATATGACATATCATGACTTTTTCCCCCTTTGCAGAGCTGGGGTGGGCATGGCGTGTGTGCGACACATCCAGCCTGCAAGCCACCACTTTGTCACTCCTGGTCTACATCATCTTCCTACAGTAGGTTGCAATTGGTTAATTTCTGAAGAAGTGCCTTAATTTAGTTGTTTTGGCTACAACAGAATTAATATAGAAATTAAACAAATTAATACAGAAACAAAATACTGTTCAACCTTATTGCACTCTTGAAAGTATATGTATTCTAGAACTCTATAAAAGTCATGCATTAACAATAATAACTTTCCAACTACAAAAAGGTATTTATCAATTTATCCTGCAACCTTTTTCTGGAAATAAAACCAGATACAAGCCTAAAGCCAATGAATGTTATTATATAATGCAGAACATGGCTTGGACAAATATTTTTCAGTGAAATGTTGCAGTATTTGCATGCAATATATACATGTCCTTGTATGCAGGCAAGGATAAGAACAGAATGTCCAACTCTACAGTCTGCTTGCTCATCTGCCAAAATATGCTCTAAATCAATCCAGTCAATCAATTTATTTTATAGTTGTTTAGCTAGATTTTACTAACAATGCTTAGAAGCCTGATGGACTGATGGATATTTTATCCATTTTATCCATTTGGATTAGTGTTTTAAAAAATGTAGCCAATGAATCAGTGTGGATTTTTCAGAAAAAAATGGCCTTAAATGCTGGCCAATTCATTTTCTTGGCACCACAGGAAGTTACAAAATACAGAAATGTAAATATAAACATTTTTGGATAATTTTACCCTTATATAACAGATATTTATAAATCTAAATAAAAAACTGACCTTACTTATATAGGATGATGATTCTCAGCATTGTGTCAAATTCTGGATTCAAAATATTATATTGTAGCTCTTCGTAATCATTTAAAACTTTGTAATTTTAAGTATAAAGGAGGAAATGAGCACATGCTATGTCCCATCTCCCCAATCTTTAAAGCTAGAAATGTAAATATATTTGGCTAAAAGAAGTTACAGTTCTCCATTAAATCAGAATTCTTTACAACTTCTAGTCCTGTAAGTGATCTGAAACTCATTCAGTTGGAGTGATTACAGAACATTCCTCTTCATGGTTAAGTTGGAGTGTTAGGTTAAATACCAAACTAAATAACTTTATCTTCCTAAACATCTCCATATGGCTACCCTGTTGTTTTGAAATCAATTAAAAGAAACCTTACTGCTTTCATTTTGTGGTCCCATCTTGTCACTTTTATTCCCTCATAAATATTCAAGAAAGCAATAGGAGACCAAGTGTCCCCCCTCCAAAGAGCTTAGTCTTTTTGCAGCTCCCTATTTTGGACTACTTGAAGGTTTTAATTAGACCTGTTCTTCTTTGCTGTTATTCAAGCCTCAGATCATAGTTCATGATTTGACTAAATCAAATCCTCATAAATTTGGTCTGTCAGTACCAAATTCTCAATGGGGCATTGTTGAATGAAACAATGTTTCAGAAAAGGAAATGTATATGAATAAATCTATTTACTATTGCTTAGAAACTAGCATGTGGAACAAAGCTACTATTGACCTCACAACTTTCCAAACTGTAAATATAAGAAAACAACAAGGGAGAAATCTGTCTTGTTTAATCTTTTCTGTTAACTTTTTATACATCTATGCTTTATAGTAATATGGCATATTTGAAAGAATTATAAGTAAGCTCCAAAGTAAAACCACGCCATTGAAAACAATTTGGACATGGTCTTTAAAACCCATCATTTCTAAAAACGAAAATAGGCAAAGGGGTTTTTTACCTTTGAATTACATAATTTCTTCACTGTCTCTCTATTGCTGCCCTAAGCTTTAAAAATTTGTCCATCCTTGTATGCATTCAGAAAATATGTTCATGAAATATGTTCATGCATAATTAATGATCAATTTCATCATAAAGTTTCAATGTTCATGGTTATTTTTTCTGTTTCCAATAAATTATAAGGGTTTGGATGAACTACATTACACTCTAGTCTGTAGCAATATTTATATTCACATTTACGTATAAGCAAAAATAATGTCTACAACAAATTAGCTTATGTAAACATTATAGTCACAACCCATGAGAGTTAGTTGCATCAAAGTCTCCCTTTGAAAGCAGTGGAACTAAAGTGCTTGGTTAAACAAGTTAAGTCCCATTGATTTCATCTCCTCATTACATGTACTGCTGTGCTAAATATCCTTGACCTTATACAGGCTCTGTGGGTTGTATCTTTTGCATACGGTGGTTTTTCTAACAACCTTTCTAGCCTGCCAGGAGCTCAGAACATTCAAATGATTTACAATCTTGTCTTTTGTGCAAATTGGAATCCTAGTTTTAAAGATGGGCAAAACTATTAGAAATATTTTCTAATATTTATACTAAAATGCCATCATTTTAGTATAGGGAAATGATACAAACAGCATAGATCTTTTTTTGTGAGAAATCGATAAAGATACCCTGTTATGACTGGAGAAGAGCTTTTTAAAACTGGTCTTATCCCTAACACAGAGCAAAGTGGGGTGATAAAGTTTGCTGAGCGGGACTTCTTGGAAGAAGATTTTGAGGTACATTTAGCATCAAACTATTGATACAGGCTAGATTTACAGAAAATGAAAATGAGTTCTTTGGATAAATGCAGAATTTATATTTCCTAATTCATGATTATTGTTATAAAATGGATAAATTTCTTATTTGTTATAACACATTATTAGTAAGGAAGAAGAAAGACTTACTGCAATTCTGTTTGCTCAATTTGATGTTTAGCTCCCCACTATTTATTACTTACCTGATCTGCTTCTTCAGATTGCTCAGGACAAGTTATTATTGCTGCTGCTGTCTTGTTCTTGTTGTAATTGCCGCTTTGTTGTGTTTTTATGTTGCTCACCATATTGAGAGACTGCACTTTGTTTTTTATTATTTTTCTCCTGTTTTCATTATTCTGTTTTGTGCAATGTATAAGCTAATATTTTCTGGTAAGCACATAGTGTTACAAACATACAGGCCTTCCTACTTGTGATTGATTCCATACTGCAGTCACACAGGCTGTCTGATATCCAATTTGTTTTCTTATCTTGTTTACGTGCATGACAGAAATATTATGGTTATCCATTGTGTCTGTTTTCTCATCCTTATTCTGGCCAATTTAAACAGTTCCATTTATTCTTTCATTGTATAAACCAACATTTATTTAATAATAATTTTATATTATTGTCATATCAGAAAACGATTTGCATACTTGAGCTGGTAGCTATAAACTTGTAGCACTTTTCTCTGGTTGTTAAAAGGTCACAAAGGAATTGTGGAGAGTAGTTCTCTGTTGATTGCTGATAGTGATATAACCTTATATAGTTCTGCCAAAGGTAAGATAGCTTCTTCCACTGATTGCACCACTGATTTTACTAATGTAATTATATTCCTAGGATATGGAGGTTGGACTGACATAATGTAAGTCAGATTCATAGTACTGTTAACACAAAACTCCTCCCACAAATTGTAAGTTCGGTGCAGAATTTGGTATTGTCACTTAAATTTGAGTTTAAAAGCTGGATGTTATCTATATTATCCATAAGACTCCTGTCTGTCAGGAACTTCTGAGCGCTGTTCTGTAACAATTACCAATATGACTGAGGTTGGTTTACATATTTACATATGGCCTGTCTTACAGCAGGTTTATCATACATAAAAACGGCTTCTGTAAACAAAGCCTTTTACCATACCTAGCATACTTAAATCCCAGATTCAGAGCAGGTTTGGGGATAAATATTGATCTTATGTGTACAGAAGCTGTTCCCCAGAAGAACTGTAAAAACACAAACTATGTAATCCAAAAGCCATAGCTCAATCCAGTTCTAATATTCCATTATGATCTAATGACTGTCCATACTTTATTTTCCATCTTTGAGTTGAACATCCTTAGAGTGGAACATTTTTTGATTGGGAAAGTAATGACAAATAAATTGGGAATGTGATATGGCAATATCTTCTACTGCCTTCAACTTTACAGAACCCATTGATTATTTCTATAAAAGAAAGTCCTCATACATATATTACGGTCCCAGTAGCAGTTACTTGCAAATATTCCTTCTTACTGGGATTGCCTGTGTTCTATTTTTCCCACTGAATTTTATGAGGCATAAACAATTATATTTTTTAGGAACTTCTGAAGTCTTACTCTTCTCCCAAGCCTTTCCTGTACATCATAAACCATGTATTCATGATCTTCATTTGTTTCTGCTTTCTTTCTTACACTCACTTTTAAATTGAATATATAATTTTTGCACTGTTTTAATTTACTGTTTATATTTTGCTTTTTCATTGCTGATTGTAAAACACTCATAGATTTGAGACAAAAGGAATTTGTATATTTTATTGTTACCATAATTTCTTCTTAGCTTTCTGAACATCATGCATACCCAAAAAGACTCAGAAGAAATGTTCGATGTGCTAGACCTACAGAAGTTATATCTTGAGACCTAGAACAATATAATTTTTATAGTAGAAAAATAAACCGATGTGTTATTTTTTGAATATATTCAGTAAATCAGGCTATATTAAATTATGTATTTAATAAAGGCAGGAAGATTCTAGAAGCATGGTAGCATGCCATATTTTAATTAATATTTACCTAGAATATTTTACTCCCTACTTACCTAGATACCTTACTCCCAGATCATCAATATCTTCATCCATATTTACATAGAGGTAATAATTTGATGCAATTTATTATTAATAATTTCTGTTTTATGAATATTGCATTCATTTCTCATAATTTGGAAGTAAAATTTTAAGTCAATCTATTTGCAATCTCAGCATATGAATGTATTGTCCAATATGTCCTAGAAAACATGATCAGAGCCTCATTTCAAAGATAGTTTTGAGCTATAACAATAATGTACAATGCAGTCTCTCTCTCTCTCTCTCTCTCTCTCTCTCTCTCTCTCTCTCTCTCTCTCTCCCTCCCTCCCTCCCTCTCTCTCTCATTGTATTGCACATTACTGACTGACATCTTGATTTTAGATATATTCCTTGGACTTGCATTTTACTTTCATGTAAATGTTTATGGGAAAGCCATTTTTTAAGGCAACTAATTTCTTTACAATGACATAAATATAGGATGTAATTGTTTGTCTGATTGATTTCAGTGGGACTAAACTGGCTTTAACCCAAGAATTTTGACTTAATTGGGTCACAGCTTGGGCTGCTGTTTTTCTTAAATGCAACTCTAAATTCCATGGGTGAAAGTGATTCAATCTGTTTATTTCACTAATGCAAGTCAATCCAATTTTGGCTAATTACCAATGTGAAGCTCTCCAAATGACAAGAATTGTGTGCATGTTCATAGCTCTATTAGGCAAAGAGACTGAGTGTAATAAGACTCCCTTTATGTCTTTCTTAGATCACAGCTTGCAAGCTTTTGTTCGGTGTTGACATAGTGCTGTCTATGATTGATTTTTGGCATCGTATAAGGTTTTATCTATTTGGACTTTTCTTCAACCCCCCTTGCTCACATTCTTTGTTATTCCTTTTCCTCTTCCACTACTTTTTGATCAAATTGTACCACAAAAGGGAATCATGAAAAAAGTACGAGTTTGGAATAGAAAGCTTCACTTTATTGTTACCAGACTATAGTAAATTACTTTGTAATTTGATGATAGAAGAGAGATACTTCTATGAAAAATGTTGTTTCTTTCTTTTTTCTTTCTTTCTTTCTATTTGAAGTCACCAGAAACTTCCATTCTCATTTGAATGAAACAATGCATAAATATACATACAGTTTGGGAATCTCTATATATTTATGTATCCTAGAAAAAGATTAACTTTATGAAAAAAACTTGGGGTTGGCAAAGCTGAAAAAGCACCATACAAGAATCCTTAAAGTACTTTGGATTCTCCAACATAGCATCAAATACCCTAACATGTAACTTTAAAAAGGCTTGGCAGAACTGCATATCCTTATGTTTGTCCTTAGAGCTGTTCCTGTCTTTAATAAAGGCACTTTGATATATGTATAGGATATGCTTGCACCAATCTGAGCTTGATAGTACCCATCTGACATTGTAAGGCTTGGATACAGCTTAGATGCCAAGCAGACTAATTGTCAGTTCAATTCCATTTTCAGAGAAATAATTGAAAACACCATTTTGTAGTTCTTTAGAGCTTTGGGACCAACAGTTTTCAGTTGGTGCTAGCCTTTACCTTATCTGGCTACCTACAAGCAATTTTTTACCAGTTTTCCCTTTCCTTTCACAGTCAAAATGCCATGTTGTGTTGCAACCTTCCACTCTGTTCTCTTTATTTTTTCTGATTAGCATTGTTGTCTTTTTCCCCCTTTCCATGTGATAGGCAGTTGATGTTCATTTTTTTTTAACCTTGCTTTGCTTATATGGCAGGGCACAAAGATGGTGGGAGCAAAACAACAGTGGCTGCCAATTTTTCTGCCTTTCACTGTCTAGCAACATGGGAGGATGAAATTCCAACAGTAGTGACATTTACAAAGCAGGACAAATTACAAAAGAGTTTATGAAACACAAAACTGACAGCTGTGTTTGTGTTCAATGTTGGGAGAAATGTTAACAGGACCAAACATGATTAAAACTTTGTATCTTATAAATAGGAATATATTAATTTCATTTCATATATGTCCATTTTACTACTAGATTATTCTCTGTAATTCTTAATTCTGGGGAGAAATCCTCAACTTTATCTGTATTATACTTATTGTTATTGTTTTAAGACCAAAGCTCTGTTTAATATGGATGAAAGACATAAAGTCTTGTTTTTTTATTAGTTTCTACAAGTAACAGTGACTGTGTTCCAATGGCTGATGCTTTGTGTTCAATTAGAATTCCAAAGGAGTATTGCCAAATATATTCATGCTGTCAGATTTCACTATAATCGAAGCACTTTTGTACCTATTTACTTTGTAATTCATCCAGCAGCAATGAAGTCATAGTGGGGAAGGAATATCTAATCAATTTTATTCTAACAACACAGACATGGTTGTTCAGATATATAATGAACAGTGCTGAGAGGCATTCTTCTGTTTGTTATAGAACTGCTAAAGCAGGAATCTCCAAACTTGACAGCTTTGAGACTTGTGGACTTCAACTCCCAGAATTCCTCCTCCAGTCATGTTAGTTCAGGAATTATGGGAGTTGAAGTCCACAAGTCTTCAACTTGCCAAGTTTGAAGAACCTTGCACGAAAGCTTCACGATATAACAAAGTAATAAGAACATGTGAATATACAAACACTTTAAAAAGCCCCAGGTGATATTTCTTTAGGGCCCAAACAAATTAACACTTAGCAGTAGTACATAGAAACCAGATTGTGATATAAGTCTGTAGAAACAGTTGCACCCTGGAAAACTCTAAAAATTTATCAGAGTTTCTTTATTAAACAGTGCTATTAAGAGCAATTAGAAATGCTAAATAATATTGGCCCATAAGTAGGTGACATCTCATTTATATCTATCTGGCCAACTCAAATGAAAACACATTAGGTTCTACCGTACAAAAATATTGACATTGGATATGTAACCCAAATTATTCATACAGTATTAGGGCATATTTACTACCTTCTAAATAAAGATGCTACAGATTGAAATTCTCCTGAAATGGGAAACAGAGGAAGAGGACAGAGAGATTTAAACTATCTATATAGCAACTAATGTGTACGATGTAGAAACTATAACAACTAATTTATTAGCTCATAAATTAGCATAAATTTGCACAGAGAAAATTTGATTTTTTTTTTCATTTTTCTATTTTCAGAGTGAAAGAAAATAATAATACTAAAACCCCATCGTGATTATTATTGATGATTGATTGATTAATTTCTCAGGCTACCCACTAATCAAAGAACTCTAGGTGGCTTACAAAGGTTAAAAACAATAAGAACCTCAAATAAACATCAAAAGACAACCATTTGTGTAGTAATGTAAGAAAAAACTTCTCATTTCTCATGTCCAAATATAAGGAAGATTAGTAAAAAACTTCATAAATAAAAGCAACAATGTTTTCATGATTAATTTCCAATGTTATGATGTGGTAATATAATTGGAAAGTAAAGGTCATTAAATACCTAGGTATCTATTTTCACTCTTCTTTTTCCTGGAAAGTTCAATCCTCTAATCTTATGTTCTATGTGCAAGAAAAATCTTTACAAAGTAGCTGTTAAATATTGTGTTCATCTCCAAGCAATTATTATGTGATCTGGATGTGAGGGTATTATCATCCATTTGTCATCATCAGATCACTTCCTGGTCCAGTTGTAATTGATAGCTGTGAGGCTGGACCATTTGGAAAGCTCACCTTAGGCATTTTGTTACTCCAATTTATTCCAATGGTTGCTTGTGGATCATTCAAATACAAAGACTGCCCAGTAACCAATAATCTTTCCCTTTTTGGAAAAGGTAATTCGCTATCAGTTACGGATGGTGGAGTGGATTATTTGAACTGTTATCAGTCAGGGTTCAGGCACAGATATGGAACAGACAACATTGGATACTGTGTCATCCTTTTAGACCTCTCAGTGATCTTTGTTATCATTGACTATGGTATTCTTCTGAACCAGCTTTGTGGGTTTGGAAATAGAAGCATGGGTTTCCATTTTTTCCTTAGCAGTCATTTCAGGTGATTAGGTAGAAAACATCAGTATATTGCTGCTGTCTTGACATAAATCAGTTCTCTCTCCTCTGTTATTTGACATTTACAACTTCAGTTTCTGGAAAGGTAATACAGAGGCTCAAGTCTAAAGTCATCAGCATGCAGAAGATACACAGTCCTATACTGTATCCCTATTTGTCAAAGTCTTATCACAGTGCCAGGAAGCTGTTGATTTGGATGAGACAGAATAAGTTCAAATTGAACCCTAATAAGATGGAGCTGTTGTTGGTACATCGTCCCTTTAGACCCTTAGGTTGTCTTTGGATGAAACTGCATTGCCACTGAAGAACCAAATTCATAGTTTTGGGATTCTGCTGGACTTTGATTTTTGCTGGATCTGCAGTTAGAGATTGTATCCAAGAAAGATTTTGTCCAATGTCTACACTTGAAGGTAGAACAGACTAGGAAGCCAGCATGAATGTGAAAAACACTTTTACTCTACAATGACATCTTATGAATATGCTGAATATGCTTCTCTCCTTCTTCCCTTTTTTCCCTTTCCCTTTTTCTTCATGGGAACTAGGGAGGGTCAAATCTGAGAGTCTTTCTTAAATGAGATTTTTGCTCTGGACTCAGATTTCATTTATCTAACCATTTCCTTGTTTGTAGCTTGTTAACTCTTCAAGATAGTGTAGACAAGAAACATGATGAGGATGCTCAGCATTATTTTTTTCCTTCCATTCAGTTATGTCTGATTCTCAGAGACTACTTGGACAAGTCCTTGCCATTTTCTTGGCAAAGGTTTTTGAGAAAGGTTTTTCAGGTTTGCCATTGTCTCCTTCTTACAGCTGGAAAAAAATGACTACCGAAAAGTAACTCAGCTGGCTTCATTCCCAAGATGGGACTAGAACTTCTGGTTTCCCAGTTTCTAGGCCAACCCCTTAACTACTACATTAAGGGTTCTTTTCTTTATTGTACAGTTACATTGTGCTGTAAGAGTGAACATTTTTCTCCTTTTAGTCTCTAGAAAATTAGAGAGGCTCCTTTCTGAAATGCTTCCCTTGCTTTTCCCCACCTGCAGGCTGAGCTGCCTCTTATCAAACTGAAGGTTGTAGATCTTCCTCTTTGTCTCACTGTTATTTCCATATACTATCACTTTGTTTTTTCTTTTTGTCATCAAGGTTATTCCTACTTCCCATTATATCCAACTTTGGTTGATGTTCCAAAACAATCTTAGTTGAAAAGGAGGATATGATTATAATAGGAGATTGATTCTCTCACCACCACATGTTTAGATTGTAAAACATTCTACAATGGGCTGCCTTTAAGCACCACTCATAAGCTCCAGTTGATGCAAAATGTGGCAACAAACCAGTTCATGGATGCTGGTGGGTACATGCTATACCTATCTTGTTGATATTGAATTGGCTTCCTCTTAGTTCTGCTATTGCTTGTTTAAATCTGTAAAGCCCTGTATGGCTTGATCCTGGGTTACCTGCAAGACTGCATCTCTCCACTGGAGTCAGTCCAATAATTTAAATCTTGCAAAAAGAAGACACTAGCTGCCCACCATTTCCAGGAGGTCAAGAAGGCCCAAACATTCACACAATGTGTTTCAGTACTGAGAACCTAGGAGGACACTTCCACTGGTATTTTAGGCACTTTGCACTAAAAATTATAGGTCGAGAGATTCAATAATGTCTTTTCTGGAATGTTTATGTATATGTTCAAACTCTGAATGTGAGACAGTTACATGTTGTTATGCCCCTGGTGGAGATTGACTCTGAGGGAGAGGAGGAACAGCCAACAGGGAATGGAAGTGTGGCTCTGGAGATTGTGGAAGAGGCTGGAAAAAGGCAGACACTGTCTGGGCAGTCAGAGGAGGACCCAGGCCCATCCCCTCCCCATCCTAGGGCACACAGGGAGGAAGAGATAAGGGAAAGGTGTGGTCTACTGGGGAGGAGAGGGCATTGATCCTCTTCATGGGCTGCAGCTATGACAACTGGATAAGAGGACGGACACGTGTACAGGTGAATGCTGGAAACAAAGCATGGAAATATCTCTAGTTTATTGTTCCTTCCTACATTTGGCGTCCTTCCCAGTGTGTGTTCTGATATCTGTGGACATCTTCCAGCCCTTATCTTGCCTGGTTTGTGTTGTTTTTTACTCTTTATAATTTAAACAGCATTTCCTCCTTCTTGTAACTGCTTGTGTGGGAGTTTTTTTGTCTCCAGTCAAGGATATTTGGAGCTTGGAAGCAAAGTGAAGGGATAAAACGGGCTTCACCTGTTTTTTGTGACTGTTTATTTTGTATCCCACCCTGGGTCATCATACATGACTTTTTAGCATGCTCTATCTATTACCTTTGGAGGAAACACTAATCTCTCTTCTAATCTCAAATTACTAAGACTAAAGCATGTGTGTGTTCCTCATTAAATAATCAAGAGGAAAAGGGACCAAGATCTCTAAGAAGATTGCTAAATTCTGTGCCATACAATAGTGGCTAGAAGCCATTAGGTCTGAACTTAATACAGGTGTTGAAATAAACTTGCTTTTTTAATTAATAAAATTAGCCAAAATCAGTGTTTAGGCTAATGGAGAGAAAAAAATGAATGATTAGAAATCTGCCATTCTTTTAACTAAGCATAACAGGATATGCATCAGTTGAATGCTGGGTTTAAAAGGGGTAATTTTATTTTTTTATGACTCTCTCATATAAAGGAAACACATTTATTTATCATAATAATAGTTTGCAAACAATCTGTTCTAATCAAGGCAGAAGACTCTATTGAATTCCTCAATAATTAGTTTATAATTTGCATATATTGCAGAGTGTGTGTGAAACCCAAAAGACAGCCAAAAACATGAAGTGATGGAAGTCTTACATAAGAAAAAGATAAAATATTAATAGTTCATTGATTAATGCACAATGAATCGGTCTTAGTCAGTTTGTTATGACATTTACACAGTGAGTTTGCCTCTGAATAAAAGAGGCCAAATGCTCATGAGTTGTTGTGGATAAGTGAATAAATTAGTTGTTAATTACTAATACTGACATTATAGCAAGTTTTTTCAACTTCAGAATCCTTTTGTATTTTAGACTTGACTAATCTGTTTCAGAACTGTATTAACATCTGTCACCTATACAATTAGTATAGTTGCTGAATTCTTGTTCTGAATAAGCAAAATTATTGAAAAAATAATAAACTAAAGTCCAAGAATTTGTGTGTGTTAATACAATTTATCAGTATAGAGAGGTGGCAATCTGATATGGCAAAGGAAAGAAGTTGCTACTTATGAGCAAGGAATGAATTATGAGTATGAGAGAAAATAATAAGCTATATAAACAAACATAATTGAAAAGTAGAAATCAGACAGTCCAAATTAAATAGCCAAATATATGGTGTGGCAATGTAAGGCTATAATCAAGGACAAGCTATTTCAGAAACTCCAACAGAGCAGATGGAAATTTGCCTTTATATGAATTATTGGTTAAATTTCCTCTCTGAAAACTATTCATTTGGAATCTGTAAGAATTCATCTGTGTTTTGGACATTAAGAGAATCAACCTTGTACAAGGTATATCAGGTCAAAATAACCTTTTATTAAACTTGTCAAACGTGTGTAGCCTTCCGGTTGTAAATTATGCTTACATTAGGGACTGAGGGTAAGTATCAGCAAATCTGTTTTGAACAAAGACTTTATCATTTTGATTATACTGAGACTGAGGATTTTCCCCATTACCTTTTATACTGCTCATTATACAGTATTTATCAGTTTGTATTGAAAAAAGTCTCTCTTAACAATCTCTCAACTTAATTCAGAGGAAGAAAATGCTTTTTTTTCGCTTTATCTGAATGATGAACTTCTGTCATAGAATGTGGTTCTGTTTGTACCCTCTGCACAAGAGATTTGTCTAAGTCACATAGAAATGTAAAACTGTGGCACTATGGATTTCCTTATTTTAATTGCATTATAATTTTGTTACGTTGTTTTATTCTTTGTGATATTAATGGCAGTAATTTCCTATGTTTAATAAGTAAACCACAGTCTCTATCACAGGTTTTGGGGGAGAGTTGATACATGTTTTTGAACATTCCATATATGACATAATCTTTAAGTACTGCAGTACTGCTGATAGGATGGCATCCATCAACTGAATGTCATTTTCCTTGCTTCTACTTATCTTCCAATTTGTTCTAAAGTAACATGGCATCTTCCAGAGAAGCACAGAGGCCAGAGGTCAGAAAAGTAGAATAAAGCACAGAAAGGAAATCTGTTCTACAAGCAGATATCGATATGGAAAGCATATTTAGAAAATATTACTGCTAGACTGAATATAATTTTACAGAATTATGGTCATTTGGAATGAAATTTTCAATAAAAATTATACAGGTTTGAAAAAATGGAGAAAATGGAGTTTACCATTAGAATTGAGTTACCAGAGATTTTCATTTCTTTTTTTGCACAAAAAATCCTTATCACTATTTGACAATATAACAGAAACTTCTACATTCTTAAAGCTTAAGTATGGCATTTATGTCTTAATAACATTTTCATTATGAATTAACATTTTCCTTCATAAATTTGTTATTCAGTCATCAAGAATCAATAGAGAGCTGTAATCTTGAACAACCCATGAATTCCACATTTCCTTAACACCAAATTTCCTTTAAATGTTAAAGTCAGTGTGTGCCATACCCACCAATACAGCTTATTACATTTCTCCTGATAATTGCAATTATAAATATTAATTATGGAGAACTTACAATTCAATTACATTGAACCCAAAACAAATAGTTCTGAGACAAGAAATATTTTAGATGGGAGAATCAGGGCTTCCTTCCAGATATTTCAATAAACACTTTCAATTCCATATTCACAAATAGATACAAAAAAATTTAGATTTTTATTTTATTTCTTTGCTGAACCTACATTCTCAGGATCATATTTTGCAGGTAAACTGCTCAGGGTCAAAATGCTTGATTCATTATATAAATGAACATTACAATCATGTAAGCATATAATGATGACTCTTGTCTTCCAAGCTCCAGAAAATTTACACTTAGGCAATATTATTGTTCTGAATCAAATATTCCTTTCTCCCCTGCCCCTGATACTGGCAAATTAAACAACAATCTCTCTCACTAGACTTCAGAGATCTACTGGGGTTTTGTTGCTGATTATTTAAATATTTGGGGACAAAATAGCAAGCATTTTGCTGTTTGCTATAAAAGAGTACACTATGAGTGCTACTGGACCAAAACCTTTGAAAAAGTCAGACAAAATAAATGAAAATAAGTTGAATTTGATCTTTTTTTTCACCAATGTTAAAAAAAATTGAAGAACAGCGCAATGGAGTAATCCAGAATAAAATGGCATTTCTTCACCTTATTTCATATGCAAAATTTGACCATTCATTTGAAGGAGTAAGGTTTTTCCTTCATGGGAGAGCAACAAATTAATTTTTCAACACAATGAATTAATGGTGGAACAAGTGGGAGCAATTCCCAGTTTTTCAAGACATCAGCAGTATGGTTTAGTTGCATGAATCACTGTACTTAATTGTAAGGAAGCCCTGTTTATTCTTGTCTTTAGTCTGATTAACCTTGGTTAAATAAAACTTTTGAAAAACAAATGGCACTTTTTTCACCCAACCAGTAGACAACATAATACATAGTAGATTGTATTTCATCTGTAATCATTTTGTTCAGTCTGTTCTAAAACCATATATTTTTTGTATACATCTTCACTAAGTTAGACACAACAATTCCTTGTTGTATCCATTCAAAGTACATTTATAACACTTAAGAGGAATGTTAATAAAACAGTAATATCTGTAATGTCTTTTCCCCAAGATCCAAGAGATTGCTTCACCGATAATATACCTCCCTTTACTTTTGAAAGTTAGTAAGAATTCATTTTCCCTTCCATCCGCCTGCTCCTTCCATAATTATCCCCATGGCTTACATTCAACCTTTTAGTATTTTAGTTTCCTAAGGCTATGCATATTATACCAGCTTTTCCATCTTGGATAGAATCACCAGAGCTATCTTTGCAGACTGAGGTCTAATGGATCCACTCAGAAATTGAGATTCTTCCCTTGAGGTTATAGTTTGTCCAGTTATTACTCCAGAATGGCATAGTTAATCTGCATCTTGTTCTCTCTAAAATCTTCTTTATATGCTGTATGTACTCATATGTTTGCTAAGACAAACACCAGAATTGTGTATGTCAGCTAAGAAGGAAGTCAGATCGAGTAACTTCTCCTGTTTAAATATTTGCCACCTTGCCTAACAGTGAATTGAGACACTTTGTTCACACTTTGTCCTTTGATTGCCTACTGATGTAAGAAGCTTGAGTTTAGCTTCATTTAAGTGATTGCAGTCTTTATGACCATTCCAAATCAGTGAAATGTAAACCTATGTAGTTCTCCAGTTGACACATGCCTTTCTACTCAGAGACTGAGTCCATAATCTTTGCCACGCCCCTGTCAACTGTCACTTTTCCCCAGTTCACAACTCAGTCTTGCCCTAAGAGGTTGTGGCAAAGATTGGCTCACAGATCTTTGGTCAGAAGCATGGATTCTCCAGTCCATTATTTAGTGCTGGTAAGTTAGATCTTGCAGCGCTGTCAAAGTGCTGCGGAGGCTTGAGGCTTTTTTTTCTGCTTTCTAGCCATTCCCTGCAGCCCTCTAGCTTCCAGCCGGGAGTAATTTCCCACATGCGGGAAGCCTGCTGCTCGCCTGAGGTGCTGCATGTCCAGGCGCTGCTTCTTAGAAGCTCTGCAGGCTGCTCAACAACTGTTTTTTTAAAAAAAAATTATCCACCTTGCGGCTCTGTGGCTATTAGAGGCTTTAGCGGCTTTTAGCAGCTCCTTTCTATTGCTACTTGCATTCCAGAGGTTATTAAGGGAGCCCTTTAAAATTTGGCCATCCTCTGCTGTCAATGCTTCAGCAGCCTTTTGGGAACGTGTGGCAACAGGAGGGCTGTGCTGGCTACCACTGCTGGTTTGCCACCACAGAGCCTAGCCTCTGTTGGCCCACAGCATGGCAAGGCAAATAGCCTCCTGCTCTTCTTCCTCTTCTCCAACAAGAGATCCAGCTACAAAAAGGGTAGATCTGCTAGCCAGGAGACAGCTGAAAAAAATAAATGCAAGGCTATCTACTCCAGGAAACCATCAAGGGCTGAAGAGAAAGATGCCAACAGAAGGCAGAAAGCCATGGAGAGACGGTTTTCCAAAGTGCAAGAGAAGGCTCAGCAGGAAAGTATCACTTTGCTTGCCTTGACTCAAACCATTATTCCTCTCCCTGTTGCAATTCCAATGAGCTGGTCACGAGAGGGTGATGGGAACATTTTTCTATTTTTCCAACTGATGGTCGAGTCTTCTCCCACTGGAGGGCAAATAGAGTTAGATGCCCGTTGATCTAACATGCAGGTTACAGGTTGAGACTTTTTCCCTTTGACTTTAGGGTTTTTGAAGGTGCTGATCCCCAGATTAGGGAGAGGGCTTTCACCCCTGAGGCAACTTTTACTCCCACTGCAGCAGGGCTCCACCCAATAGATAGGCAGGGGCCTGGTCTATCTGAGGAATTCAAATTCCTCATTTCACAAGCTATCTCCCAAGGAATAGCCAATATCCTACATCTTGGGAGTCATACTGCTCCTTTTACTTCTGAGCCTTCTCCTCAGCAGTCACATAGTCACTATATGTATACTAGGGAGGCTGGGTGGTCACATGGGACCACATCTCCCACCCATTCAGTCAGAAGCAGGGCATCTGTCTTAGAGGAACTGGACCAGGTGGAACAACGCTTCTCGGATGATGACCTTGACCTTGCCTCTGACCCCCCCCACCTTTCACTGGACTCTTCTTTCTGTCCACAGCCCAAATTGGGACTTCTTATTCCACACCTGTGGAACCATCAGGTACTCAGGTGTCAGACAAGGCTGAATTCTCTGAACCCATCGTGATGCAGGAAAACATCCCCTGCCCCAGGTTCTTCCTGGAAGTAGTTCAGAGGCAGTGGAACTGGCCTGGTACTTTTCCCAAGCTGGGTAGCAATGACAGGAGGCATTTTAATATGGCTCCTTCTTTGTCAGACACTTTAGAGTTGCCTTCAGTGGATGAACCTCTAGCCTTCCTTGTTTCTCCCTTAGCTGTCTTGGGGACATTGCTGAGGCTCTGAAGCCAGAGGACAGGAAGGTGGAATTGAATTTCCTCCAGACACACTTAGTGAACGCCTGGGCAGTTAAAGCAGCCACTGCCACTTCTTTTTTCGTTAGAATCTCCTTACTTTGGCTAAAGGAGTTGCAGGGGAGGTGCTCCTCCAGAGGAGACATGCATTCACCAAGAAATTAATAAACTGGTGGTAGCAGCTGAGTTTTCGGCCGATTCCTTGTTGCATGCTGTCCATTTCTCCTCGAGGGCTTTCGTCTCTAACATCACCTCTCAACGTCTTTTATGGCTTCGCCAATGGCAGGCGGACAGCAAGACCAAATGGAGGTTGGCTTCTGCTCCCTATAAGGGTTCCTCTCTCTTCTGAGAGGCCTTGAATCCATTCCTAATGGAGAACAAGGACAAGCATAAAGTCTTGTCCTCTGTCACTAGGAGGACTGATAAGCGGGCTTCGCCTTACAGGTGCCAGCCTTCCTTTCATCATCCAGACAATGTTACCAATCATTCCTCCTTCCAGCGCACTTACCCACCCCCCCAGATATGACTGAGAGGACAGATCTACCTTTAGGGATAGTTACAGACAGCAACAGAAACCTCAGGCTAAGTGGCCCTTTCGTGGAGTGTGGGGCTCCCCTTTCATCACTTCAAGTGACTTCCAGAGCTCACCCCCCCCATTGGCAGACATCTAACTCTATTTGCCCACCAGTGGGAGAAGATGACTTCAGATTGGTGGGTTCTGAATACTATAAGATTCGGCTTAACTCTGGAATTTCTCTCCATTCCTCCAAGGCACTTTATCTGTTGCCCCATCTACAAGAACTCCATCAAGAGGGATCTCATGGACAAGGCAACTCAACACCTCCTGGACATCCAGGCTATTGAACCAGTCCCAGAAGATCAACGGGGCATGGATTTTACTCGATTGTATTCCTCATTCCGAAGTCCTGGGGGTGTGTGGAGGCTGATTCTGGACTTCAAAAGGTTAAACATCCATTTGACATACAAGAGGTTCAAAATGCACTCTCTACAGTCAATCTTGGACGGCATCAGGGAGGGCGACCTCCTGTCATCCATCGACTTGATGGAGGCATACATCCACATCTCCATCCATCCCTGGCACAGACAGTACCTCAGGTGCTGTTACTCGGATCACCATTTCTAGTACAGAGCCCCGCCATTTGGACTAGCCTCGGCCCCCAGGTCCTTCATGAAGATCCTGGCAGCACTGGCCGCGCACCTCAGAACCATCCGGGTGCACCTTCAGTGCTACCTGGGTGATATCCTCATCCATTCATCCTCACCCTAGCTTGCTCAGGAGGATCTGGAGATGACAATCCATGTTCTACAAGAACACAGATTTTCCATACATTTTAAGAAAAGTTATCTGATACCTACCCACTCGACTGCTTCATTTAGGAGCAATGATAGACACCAGGCTATGCAAGGTCTATCTTTCCCAGGAGTGACAGGACAGTGTCAAGTCCTTAGTCACTCAAATCAGGATGGAATGCCTTGTTCCATTGGCAGTTCTCTCTCAGCTCCTGGGAAAGATGGTCTTACGTATAACCATCGTTCCATGGGCCCGATCACACCTAAGAACTCTGCAATGGTTCCTCTTACCATTCCAGAGAACAGGAGGCAGCAATTCAATTGCCAAGGTCAGAGCTCCATTGGAGACACTCAAATCCCTCAGGTGGTGAGGGATAGCAATAGCCAAGGGGACACTTTTCAAGGAGCCCAGCCGCCTGATCTTGACCTCCGATGCCAGCCTGTTTAGATCGGGATCCCATCTCCAGCAGCAGCTGGCTCAAGGACCTGTCTCAGGCAGACCTAAAGAACAACATCAACTGGCTGGAGTTCTGAGCAATCCACCTCACCCTTCATCACTTCAAAGCCACATTAGAGGGACAACCCCTATTAAACTTGGCATACAATGTGGCCGCAAAAGCGCATATCAACCGCCAGTGGGGGAGTCCATTCAAAGTCTCTCATGCGCAAGACAGACCAGCTAATTCTCTAGGCAGAGACTCACCTGAGTTTCATCAAAGCATAGCACATTTGGGGCTAGCAAATGTGCAGGCAGACTTTCTCAGCTGGAGCACAGTAGACCACTCCGAGTGGCGGCTGCACCTGGACATCTTCCATGAACTGTGCCAGAGGTTCGGCTGCCCAGTCCTGAACTTATTCGCTACCCCAATGAACTCGCAACTGGCCAGATACTTCACAAGGTTTCCGACTCCGGGAGCAGAGGGAGTCAACACCCTTCGTTGTCCATGGCCCAAGGGCTTGTTGTATGCACTCCTCTCCCCATCATACCAGGAGTGATCAGGAAACTTCATATGAAGCAGGCAGAGAATTTGCTCATCGCACCCCATTGGGCCAGACAGCCATGGTATGGAGACCTCATCGGTTAATTTAAAGCCACCTGTTGTTCACAGTTATCCAACCTGGAACTTACCTAAGGTATTACATGTCCTTGCTTTACCTCCTTTCGAACATCTCAGGTTTATGAGTCTGTGATTTTTGTCTTTAAGGTCGCCTTTTTAGTCACCATCACATTGGTCAGGCAAATCTCAAAATTGGCTGCTCTCTCCATAGGAGTGGAACTCTGTATCTTCCACACAGACAGGGTGGTTCTATGTCTGGATTCCTCCTTCACCCCCAAGATCAACTCCTGGTTCCAATGGCACCAGGAGATAGTGTTGCCAAATTTCTGTCCAGGTCCTTTCCATCCGCTGGAACAGAGGTGGCACACTTTGGACATAAGGAGGGCTCTACGCAGATACATAAAATGGACTTTGCCTCACCAAAAATCTGAATCACTGTTTGTTTTGTTCCAACCTTCTTCTCTGGGTTCAAAAGTCACTTCATCGATCATAGGCCATCTGAGAGGGCATGTATTGCAAAGGTCTACAAGACACAGTCGATTCCGGTCCTCAGACAATTAACTGCCCTCTCTAGTCAAAGTGCTGCAACCACAGCCACATGAGCAATGCAGGCTTTGATCAAAGAGATCTGCAGGGTGGTGACGTGGTCCTCACCATCTCCCTTTGTGCACCACTATAAGTTGGACACTTTTGCTTCAACTGAGGCTACCTTTTGGAGTTGGATGCTTCAGCGAGTGCATGTAGCTAGGGGGACTAAGGACCTCAACAATCCTCACCTGTAGGGACACCAGGCTTTGCTATGTCCCATCTGTAGATTCTCCAATTGTCATACTGGAGAAAGAGCATTGTCTTACCTGAATGCTTCTTCTCTGCATGGCAATGGAGAATCCACTCCCTCCCTGGGAGACAGCCAGGTCCCTCATCCAGCACAGGAAGAGTGGAAGAGCCAATGCCACCAAGGAGTCCTTCTGATGACTATACCTTCGTTGTGAACTGGGGGAAAATGACAGTTGACAGGGGCGTGGCAAAGATTATGGACTCAGTCTCTGGGCAGAAAGGCATGTGTCAACCCACCTGTGGATTCTCCATCGCTGTGCTGAGAAAAAGCATTCAGGTAAGACAACACTCTACTTCCTTTATACAATATATTAACAATACACATTGAATTTTTGATTTTTCATGAATTATAAAGAATTCTTGAGGTTGAATCAGACAGTTGATTACTGGCATAGACAGAGTTTTCTTGGGTTTTCATTTTCATCAAAATACTGTTTTAGAATAAATATTAGATTGTGCTGAGCAATGTGCTGCAGGAAATCCTTCTAGCATTTTCTTCCCACAGCTATTGCTTTAGGCTTGCATTGCCAAGTAGATCTGGAAATGATGCAGTTTTTGAGTGAAAGAAAAGATGAATCCTATATTTTTAGTTTTGAAAGCAATTAAAAAATGTGGAAAATAATGTGTATATATCCCAGATGCCCCCACCATGTTGTCTTTATTCAGCTACTTGTGTTTTCACAGTCTCCATTTTAAATATTAAAAATTCAAATTGATGTCAGGTTATATCATAATTCATGTTCATATATAGTAGTTCTATTAAGTCATTTTTCAGAATGGGCATCTTTTAATTAAGATACAAACAATGTTCAAATACACATAGAACAATCAATTTTTTGCTTCACTCGCTTCACTTCTTCATCTTTAAAAGGTTAATCAACTAAAATAAAAATTCAAATGCAACTTCTAATCTGTTGCTATAAAATTATTTCCTCACTTCTGATTTTTATTGTTTATTTTCCTCATTAACCTTATGTCACTCAGACATAGGTTGCATTTGAAATGTCATCTATAATTTCATTGCATTTTCATTTTTATTCTCTGTTTTTCGTTTCTTTCTTTGTTTGTTTTGGTATTATGTTTGGCGCTTCTCTTGAGGGCTGACTTATGCTGGTTGTCATTTCCAATGATAAAACAAGTGCTCTCTTGAGCAAATAAGAATGAAATCTGATAACTGGAAAAATAAGAGGAAGTTGAGGAAGTTATCTTTAAACTGTACCTTGGCAAGTCAGAATGCTTCAAATTTTCTGTTCTTTTTTAAACAGACAACTGCAATAGAATTTGTCTTTGAGGTAGACTATATTTATTCAACAGTTCTCTCTCCTTTTTCTCTACTACTCTGGTATATACCTTGGATTGTTACTGCATGTAAAATGACAAGTTCCATTTGAAAGACAAATAGCCCTACCAATTTACTAAGCCCTGGTGTTTAGCAAATGTAACATAGTGAAACCACTGAAGGGTTTTCTTTGGTAAGTTGTAGATTTGTGGTGAGGACTAGTTTTCTGGCACAAGACTACTACACAAATGTTATGGGGAAAGTTATAGAACTGAAATGTTTCTTTTTACATTAAAATTTAAACATAAACTATCTTCATCTATCTCTTCACTGTCTGTCAATTATCTTGCTGCAAACATTGTATCTGTTGAAAAGCCAGAGAAGAATAGAGAAGAATCTTAAAATGCTGAATCACATCTTTCCACTTCCATGAAGAATCTCAGCAATACAAATATTTAGAAACTGAGTTTTTAGAGCTAAGTCCCCTTTTGAAAAATGGAAGATTGATGGATGGATGGGTCGACGGATTATGTGCCTTGAAGTTGATGTTAGCTCTTACTAACCGTATAGATATTTCTTTCCAGGACAACTTTGTACCTATCATTGTTGTAATTTAGTCGATCCAACTTATTGCTGGTCATCCTTCTTCTTCCTACCAAATAAAATGCTTTTACCTTATTTATTATTATACATTTTCTCATTTTACCCAGAAAGACATTGAAAACAGGTAAAACTGTTAATGTGTGTCTTTGTTGATATTCAGATCTACTACTTATTTTGGTTGCTTAAGAATATTATTTAAAATAACTTCATTTTTCCTGCAGGAAAGATTGGCAAAATTCTTGTAGCAACGGTGCACATTACATTTTCTCAAAAGGATGTATACTGTTAATTTTATGCTGTATTTTATTTATGGAATAGAAAATTTTCTCTGATGTTCCTATTGAACAATTTTTATGCCAAGCATCCTTCTACAAATCTTTTGAAAGATAGAAAAATCTTCTTTTTCCAGACGGGCATTCAGAGTGAGATAATAAGCTAAGTTGTGAATTATTCCCTTGTATGCATTAGATTTTAGAAGACCAGTGTTAATGTTTTATATATTTTATTTTATTTTATTTTATTTTATTGAAGTTTTATGGTTTTTATCATAGCCTTTTGAAGTATATAAAAACAAGATTGAAATAAATAAAATATTGCTTCCAACTATTGCAAACATTCACTTATCATGAAGCAAATAACACATTTCTAAGCTTATGACTGAGAGAGCCCATATCCAGATTTGATGGATGGATACATAGTATTCACTATGGGGATATACACCATAAACTTACAGAAATGAGGACAATAATATGTTCCTTCGATTTTTTTCATTAGAGCTACCATAGGGGAAAATGTTAACTGTATTATACAAGTTGCTTTGTAGGAAATGGAGGGTTATCTCACATGTTTTCTGGAAAAAAAAAAGGATTATATTAGAGTGGGAGAGTTATCATTGCATCCCACAGTGCCCTTCCCAATTATCATCCAGTTTTAAGACAGCAATTTAACTTCAGGCTTCCTTAAATAATGCTGATTATCTAGATTCTTCCAATTTGATACAACTCTGGTTTTAAAAAGAAAATTATACTTTTATTCAACTGATATCCAAAAATGTAGTCATGTATTAATAAATGCATTTCTAATTAAAATGAGCCATGCCTTTAGGATATCAGTGGAAAGAAGATCAATCAAATACAGAATGTGTATACTGAAATACCATACAATACATATTTTAATATCCAAAATATCTCACAAGACATTGCCTAATTACAATAACTTTTATTAGCAGAAAATAAAATTAGATTAGCAGTTGAAGACTGCAGGGACTGATATAATAATATAGAATTATACATCAATAGAAGAATCAGTCAAAGTTCTAAACAAGCTATGTCAACAAATTTGGATCTCACTGTGGCCAAGAAGAGGTCAATCTATATTCCAAAATAAAAAGAGAAAAACCATTACAGAATGTGAAAACTATTACACAACTCTTAATTTCACATGCGTTGGGATCATCCAATAGAGAATAGAACCATACATGGGGGCAGGGGGTGGAGAGATGCCAGATATTCAAGCAGACTTAAGAAAAGATCCAGGAACACAACATATTATTGTTGATGTCTACTGAATAGTTGATAAAGCTAAAAAATATAAAAAGAAGTCAGAATGTGCTTCATCGATTATTTTAAAAAACCCTTCAGTTATGTAAATTGTGTCAAGCTGTATGATATGCTTAAAAAAGAAAATCCCAGGAGATCATTGTCCTCATGCAACACCTATGTAGTACAGGTCAGAAAGTCACAGTACACACTGACTGTAGGTTGTAAAAGGAATGAGACAAAGATGCATTCTTTCTTATCTATTCAACCTATATTTTAAAAAGCTAGATTGGAAGAAGGTGAGCATGGGAATCATCAGTAATCTACACTATGCTAATAACATTATTCTGATAGCCAAAAAAGAATCTGCAAGCTCTTGCAATTAATGTCAAAGAACACAGTGAGAAAATGGAATTAAAATTAAAAATAAAGGAAACTAATAACAAGTGCAGCATGCAGTTTTAAAACTAAAAGGAAAATATTAAAGTGTAGATAACTTCTAATAAAGTAAAGGAGCTAGCAGCCAAGAAATACTGCTACAGACTAACACTTCGTAGAATAGCCATTAAAGTATTGGAAAAGATATTTAGAAGCTTGATGGGTTTAGGCCTACAATGATCAGAATCATTTGGCCAATGGTATTCTCTGGAAGTAAAAGTTGAACTTTGAAGAAGCAGATTAGTCAGAATATTGATGCTATGGGATCCGATCTGATTGGCTCACTGGGACTAGAGGTCTTTTGAGCTTTCAAACTCATGCTTGAGTCCATATTCAGAGAACTTCTCTTTGTTCACAAACTCTGTAGGGAGAAGTTCCCTGAAGATGGGCTCCGGAATGAGTCCAAAAGCTCAGAAGACAAAGCCTCTGAGTGGGTCACTCTTCTCTGAAAACATTTCCATAGTCATGTTGCCAGGATGACTATACACAAGGTGCATGGAACACTGTAGTAGTCTAATAAATAAAAAAGGCAATATGATAGTATACTTATTTCCTATTTGTTTCTGAACCCAACTGGGTTATTGGCTATAATCTCTTGATGGCTTGTGATCAAGAACCGTGGTGGCACAGTGGTTAGAATGCAGTATTGCAGGCTAATTCTGCTGACTGCCAGCAGTTTGATTCTCATTGGCACAAGGTTGACTCAGCCTTCCATCCTTCTGAGGTTGGTAAAATAAGGACCCAAATTGTTAGGGGCAATGGTCTGTAAACTGACTAGAGACGGCTGTAAAGCACTGTGAAGTGGTATATAAATCTACATGCTATTGCTAATATACCTGAAGATCTGTTTTTTTTCCAACATGGTTGGAATTATGTATTATGTTTGTGAGCAGAACCGAAGTCATGTTGGATGGCCCATTTAATTGAATAAGGAAGTGTGTCTCAAACTCAGTAGCTCTGCTAAATAAGAAAGTGTTCCAGTTTGTGCACAAGAGAAAAAACAAGATAAGGCTAGAACAATGGGGAATTGTAATAAAGTGCTGCGATGTCAGAAGCCGTGTAACTGCTTTTCCTAGATAAGGAGCTAGTATGAACCTTCAAAATATATGTGTCAATTTGAAAACAGAAAGAATGTGAGCCAAGCCCTCGTACGAGGGGGCAGACAGTTAGGGTATAAAAATGCTGCCTGAATTTTGCTCTGTGTTCCTTCAATGCCTGAGGGAACCCGTCTCTGCAGACACGTGAATAAAACCTTGTTTTCCTTGGATCAACGAATCTTTTGGTGGTTTTTTATCTGCTTCCACCTCACATGTTCATGAGACTCTTCCTATTTCTTGACATCATGAAAATGAATGTTGATGCATATTTTCTTTGCACTAGAACCTAACTGTAGGATGCTCCCTAGAAAGGACAAATACTCCAATCTGTTTATTGTGAAGCAAGCTGGGAAAAAAATCTGACTTTTTAAATTTTTTTATTTGAGATCACTTTCCAATTTTTCTACTTTTAAGATTATTTTATTGTATTACTAATTCCTTTTGTCATTCTTCTGTTTTTAAAATTATATATTTTCCACTTTTAGGTTTTAATACAGAAAAAGCACTGGATCACATAAGATCAAATCTTATCTTGAGGCCTTCCCATAAAAATTTTGAACTAACATTTTCTGTACAGCCTTCAGAGATGGAAGTAAACATGGAAAATCTAAGGCTATGTAGAGCTTGGAGTTGGGTATGGCCTGAGCCAAGCTCAAATGATTTCATACAGGGTAATGTGATATAAATTGTCTGGATTGACATTCAGTTTAGGATTCAAAGTATTTTCACCAGAAAAGATGGCTAGGAGATGGAAAGGAATATATTCTATTTTCTAGACAGCAGGGACTAAAGGTCATATGATAGAGCAGGGGTGTCAAACTGGCAATCCACGGCTGGGTGCATCATATGCAGGCCAAACCACCCCAGCTCTGCAAAGGGAAAAAAACGTCATGATACTTCACATGATGGCAATGTGACATGGCAAGTTTGACACCCATGTGATAGAGGAAACACTTGTGGTCTCCGTGGAGAATTACTTCTGTTCAAAATATTTAAAAGGAGGCGGGAGTTTTAAACCATTTCTTCAAAAACCTGGCTGCAGAAGAGTTCTTTACAACATCCTGGCTGGAGCTATTCCCAATCAAAGAAAAAAGGAAAGATATATTACTAAAAGAAGTAGGAGCTGTTGTTTACACTGCAGGGATAATATTCCAATAAAGGTAAAATTCACAACAGATAATGCAAAACTATCTGTAGTGAACTAAGCTATTTCCAGAGCTAGGAATACAATCCTTACAGGTTCTCTAGTGGTCACATATAGCTCTAGTTTAGACATCTGTGCTGAAGGAGGTTACTTTATTATTGTTCAAGAATCAGAAAATAATTGAAGGAAGACGATAACTGTATAATTGCTACAAAGGCCAAGCAATCTGAGTAGTTGCATTAAGTTTGGGAAAATGTTGTTTGGGAAAATGTTGTTTGGGAAAATGTTGTTTGAAGGATTGGTACACTCATGGCACAGTTCAAGTACAATTGAATTGAAAATTAGCTATTTAACTTTTCTGTTTAACCTTACAAGCTTCCATTATTCTTAGAGTTGCAGTACTCTGATTATAAATAATAATTTACTTGATCTTTTTGTCTCATATACTGTGTTCCAGAAAGTTAAACATAAAAATTTAACAGTATACGCACCCCCCCCCCCGTCTTACCGTGTAAATTATATAACTATGAGACGTACTAGTCACCTTGGGTTTGAACCCATTTAAGAACACCAGCATATTACAGTAATAACCTACAGAGCACTAGAGTTCTTAAAATCAAAAGAACATGAAAAAGGAATCTTTATCAATTCCAGCTGTGGATAGAAGACACATTTTAAAACATTAAAAGAACTTCCTTTCAAGACTACAGGTTCCCACCTATGTAGCAGACTCCCTACAATGTTCTCATTTAAGGGTCTGACATGACTGACTTCACCTGGAAAGTTCCCCATTATTGGTTGGCAGTAGATAAACCCATCAAAAGATTTTACAAATAAGTAAGAATATATCAGAAAACTGCAACTATCCTATTCCTGTCAAGGTGGAAGTCAAATAGTTATCTGTTAATAGATTTTTTAAAAGGATAATTATTTGGAAGTATACATTTTTTAAAATCAGCATCCTTAATCTGTGGCAGCCAATTTGATAATTCATAAATGGTAGACTTTATTGATCATCCATTTTGGTCACTCTTTTTTTTTACATTAATGGTATTAAACCAGAGAAACGGGAACCAGAAGATACCTTGCATTCAGTTGTATTCAATTATTTTTTTATTAATATTATTAGCAACTGCTAACAATCACAGGAAGCAAAAAAAAAAGCTTTGAAAGAAAAAAAAAACTCAAGAAGTGGAACCCAGTCTAATGATAACATCAAAGAATAGAAGCAGTTTCTGCTGTCCTATATATCTTAGCCCAAATATATTCTTTATTCAGTTTTGCCCCATTCCTTACCAAAGGGTTCATCTACATGCTGGCAACAGGAAATCTAGTGTGGCTAGTAACAAGCAATGCTTTCAAAAATTATCTTAATACCAACCACCATATTCACTATTGTTAGTTTCTGGTTTCTCTGCCAACAATGTCTTTGGAGCTGCCAGATAATTATGTATATTGGGCAAACAAGAAGATAGATTTTTTTTATTCCCTTTCCTACATTTTCTTCATCTCACATAAATCCTTATTTGTAGAATGATTCTATCTGTCTTGTCAGAATCATGAATCTATTCATAAAGACTGCTCATTATGAGTGGATCTGTTGTGGAGGCTTTCAGAAGTAGATATAATATGAATCAGACAATAGATCTTGTAGTGGCAGCCTACATTATATGATGAGTTTTGCCCTATTTGTGAACCAACCAAAATATGACCCTTAGGTTCAGTAGTTTCAGAGATGATATTCAGCAGGTTTTGACCAGTTCTGGAGAACCAGTAGCATAAATTTTGAGTAGTTCAGAGAACCTCTGACCACCTCTGACTGGCCCCACCCCCATCTATTCTCTGCCTCCCGAGTCCCAGCTGATCAGCTGAGTCTTCTTTTGTTGCCCTGCACAGGAAAACGGAGGTGGAAAATGGGTTAGTGGGGTGGGGCGGGAATGGGATGTTGCAGTATCCTTCTCCTGTCATGCCTACCAAGCCATGCTCACAGAACCGGTAGTGAAAAAAAATTTGAATTCCACCACTGAGTAGTTTGGCTATGAAGTTTTTGATAGTTTATTGAGGTTTTAAACAATCCTGAGTTGTATTTATTTTCTGTGTTAATTTTGTTCTGACTTTACCATTACCTGCCCAAATGTCCATTTTAGCTAGCAGGCTATATTATAGATAAATAAGTAATCATGAGGTTTGGAACAACTATTTAAACCATAAGTCTAACCACAATAACTATGCTTTCTTATTGTTAAATCTGCCTTCCTGAAATATAATGCATTTTTCTGTGTATTACCTTTTTGGATAGTACAAAATAGAACTTCCTTCTAACACCAGAAGGAAGTCTTATACCTTGAATAATGCTGTCATGTTCTAATTATAGTCAAGGATGGACCTTTCCAGTTCTTCAATCTCTTTTTGTAGGATTTTCTTAGAACTTGATTAGATCTTAAATTCTCAATTTGTTTCTTAGAACTTCTCATTTTCTGAATGATTTGTAAAGTGCACATAATATTCAAAGTATGATCCCTGAAGAATAAAGTGAAATTGTGGTTTCCTATGATTTAGAATGTATGTTTCAGATGCAGTCTGAAATTAAATTTGCCTTTTTGTAGCCACATCATATTGCTAAATCCACCAATAATCCAATGTTTTCACTATTTAAAGCAGAACATACACTCTATGTAATTATATTTTTTAATTTCCAAATTTTTTACATTTGTTTTATTAAATCTGTTTTTGTTACTTCCAGGCCTGTATTCTAACTTACCAGCACTATTTACAAATGTATCTCTTTATCTGAACATAAATACCTCTCATGAATCAGGCCAAGATTTATCTTAGTTCAAATTTTGTTTTTTCTCAGCAGCTAGTCCGATCCTTCTGGGTTATTTCAAGTAGCACATGGAGATATTTTCATCTTTCCTTGAGCAACAATAGAAAGGAATAATGCCCTGAAACCAAAGCAATTTTGAATCTTCAATATTTCAGGGATTAATTATCCTACCCAATTAAATTATTCACAAATTTCACAAATCTTCTTTTCCACATTTCTTTTAAAAGGTTGAATATATAGAACCCAACTCTGAAGTTTGCACGACTCCACTTAATATCTTCTTTCAATTCAAGGCGAAACCATTTATGAATATACATATTTTCAAGCCGATGAATCATGTATCTAGCCCAAGGCTATCAACTCCTAGCCCATGGGCCAGATGAGTCATATACTGGCCACACATACACCTGGTTTAGAGAAAGGGGGGAAAGTCCCGATATGTCATATGACAGCACCATGATGACGTGAGTTTGACACCCCTGATCTAGCCAATATTAAACGATATTGCCAGTGAGAATTTCATTAGCTACTTTGTCTGGAGTTTCATGCATATTGAGATGTATTGAGCCTACAGTACTCCGCAATTATGGAAGCTAGTCAAACAAAGAAGCATGATAAAGTTCATCTAACAAGACTTGTTACTGACAAGTTCATGCTGAATATTGGCAATTACTGCATTGTATTCAAGGTGCTTAAATATCAGTAACTTTATGATCTGTTTTAAGAATCTTCTGAGATATTAATGTCAAATTGTCTTTGGTTCCCCATATCCTTTGTTTCTCTTCTTTGAAGATAGAGGAATTTGCTCTTTTTTAGTAATTTTACTCACAATTCTCTATGCTTTTCTTAAAGGTACTACTTGATGATGTAGCTAAATTATCAGTTGTAATACTTTCAGTACAGTTCATGTGGGCCATTCAAAGTTCATAGGGATCCCTTATAGTTTCTAATAGTCTCAGAATGACAGTCTTGTTCCGTCATTCTGCTTTTCAAATTACCTGATGGCAATATCTTCTTCTCATCGGTAAGTGAACAGAAATAGCTTCTGAGTATTTTCCCTTTTCTGTGTTATCTGTTTATCAATTTCCACCTTCACTGAACAACCGATACGACGTTCTTTTCTCTTTATTCTGAAAAAAATAACAAGGACTCTTTCTAAATTTAGCATGACAATATCTTTATAGTTCCTCTCGATACATTCCCTCAGTAGTCTTTTTATTTTATATAATGTTCCTTTTTTTTACATTTTCCTTAAACTTTTTATGTAATTAGACATTTTATTTTATTTTTTCCTCTTGCTGGTATTTTTTGCAGTTGTGCTTTCAATGTATTTATTTATTTTTAAGAGTTTACACCCTTTCTTATGCAACTTACACCCAATCTTATGCATCATCCCTTTCTTGAAATCAAGATACATACATATGGCATATTTTGCACCAGATTATGTTACTCGGACCATGTGCTCAATGCTATAAATGCATCTGGTTATTTCCTGTTCTGTTAATTAAACATATCTAGGTAATGAATCTATCTGTCAACCATAATATGAAATAAACATTGGGGAGAGGACTTCCTGGATGGGAATGCTTGAACATTCCATTGAAATGAAGTGTTCAAGAGTTCTGTCATGATACATACCCTTTAGACCACTTGCTAAAATGGAAAATATTGCCATATGCCCTTTCTATTTCTATATCTGTTTCATAGACATGGGTGATAAACACTGCTTCATCTTAACAGTAGTGCAAAGAGAGCTCTATTCCCAAATAGAGCTGACACATAGACAGATCTGAAAGGCTTCTAAAAAGGCTTCTAAAAATAATTTTTAAAATGGAGAAACTCTAAAAAGGGAGAGAATATGCAATCTCTTTAGACTTGCCCCAAAGTCAGTGGAATATGTGAATGACATGTCATGTTTTGTGTGGGTACGTTGTATACCAGATAAACATTTTCAAACTTTAAAGTGAGTAGAGGATCATACCATGTTTATAATACAAAAGTGGTCTTATATAAAAATTATAGAGAAACAATACCAGAAAAAAATTGTACTCTTTAATAAAAGTAACCTCTCCTGCTCACCCAAAATCTATGGTGATTGATCCAAAGGAAATCCAGAAAAGGAAATGCATAGTGATGCATAATGAATACCAAGGAAGAGTAAGATCATTTTGAAAGTTATTCAGTGCTTGTGAGATACTTTTTTTGTTTCTTATATCTTACCTTTCTCTCAATAGTCTTTTAAATTTGACCCAATTTCTATGTACGGCTACATTCAGATATTCATTTAGCTTTACATCCTTTATAACACTGAGCCTCTCAACATCTGTCTGCTCACATAAAAAAAACTGTCTATTGCCATTGCAAAGTGATTGAAGAAAGGGGAAAGGATGCCTTATTGCACACTCTCAATTCTTCACCAATTCTGTAACATAGAATTTATTCCCTATCTATGGAGTCACTTTGTATAAAGCCATTCGCTTTTCAGATAATTTTTCTTCTCCATTTACTTTGGACAGAAAAGAGCTTTTCTTTCCCACATTGATCTGCTCAATAGGCGACAGCATCCTGTATTGCCACGTATAAAAGGGAAGATATGTCCCTGCACTGTTCTCTGATTTCAGTTCTCTACATAACTAAAGAAGTAATTGTTCTATACATGAATACACACCTGTGCAATTTGAATCATTAAATAAAATAAATACTTTCATTTAGTTAGTTTAGTTATTTTATTATACTTTTATTTAAAAAAAAAACTGACTAGCTTGTTAAGATTGATAGATGTTCTTTAAAAGTCTGGATCACCCAATTATTACAAAACAGTAATTTTCTATAATTACAATGCAAAATATTTCAAAGAATTTTTATTTCAAAACTCACTAACATAATGCTATAACAATTATACATGAATAGTTCAATTATTGAGGACAACTGAACCAATAAATATTTATACTAGTATTTTAATATTATATTTCAGAAAATAAGGACATTGTTTTCAATCTATTTTCTTATATGATATTTTGGTGGCAGACTTATCCTTTAACATTTTATGCGCCCCATCCAGGGAATTCTGTTTAAAATACAAAACTGTTTAGTATTTTCTTAATAGGCTTATTCATTAATAGGAGCAGTTTTGAACATGACAGTTATCATAGCCCTTATGTAATCTCACATATTTCTTGATCTTCATTATCATGCAGAACGCAGAGCAAACTTGAAATAATCCCATATGAAATTAATAAATGATATATTTATCAACTGAAAAAGAACTGAACAAATCCTATGTATTATAATTACTAGCATGTGAAGTGTGGATTTGTTCTTCATGAATAGAGGGGGTTTTTTTGGATCACTTGGTTTTTTTTCCTCTTTGTCACATTGAAGTCTTATATTTAGCAGACATTTTTATAGAAACCCTTAAGGACAAATCCAAGGCTTTTGACATTTCCTTGCTGCCAAGGCTGTACCCATGGTCTATGTGTGTGTTCTTCTTCCTGTCCCTTTTCAACTAATTGGTCAATTAATTTAATTTGAATCAACTATGTGCATCAGTCAGTCAGAATAGAGCTGGGAGGCACCTTGGAGGTCTTCTCGTTCAATCACCTGCTCAAGTAGGAAACCCGATACCATTTCAGATAGGTTCAAAAAACTCAAGTGATGAAGCACCCAGAACTTCTGAAGGCAACCTATTCCAGTAGTTAGTTGTCCTCACTGTTGGGAGTTTTCTCCTTAATTCCAGTTGCTTCTCTCTCATTGAGTCATTTCCATCCATTATTTCTTTTCTTACCTAACTTATTTGGAAAATAAATTGACCCTATCTTCTTCTTGTCAGCCCCTCACATACTAGAATACTGCTATCATGGAATTCATAGACCATTCAGCTGTTGGTATTCAGGTGCTTCGAACTGGTTCACACAAACTGGTTGTTAATTTTTTGTGCAGTTCGAAGAAACGGGTAATCGCATCACTGGCTGGTCCCACCCACCATGCTTCATCCACCATGCCCCATCCACCCCATACTACCCAGTCACCCCTTATCTCACCTCACCTTCCTTTGCCATTCTCTGCTGCCTCCCATGCAGCCCAGCTACCTGCCTGCCTGGTGAACCTTTGCCTCTTTGCCAGTGCAAGCAGCCACTGCCTCTTTGCCAACCTGAACTGAGGGAGCAGCTGTTGCCTCTTTGCTGGTGTGAGCAGCTTCCACCCACCACCTCTTTGCCAGTGTTAGGGGCCTCCGGGTGCGACTCTTTCCGGCATGAGCAGCCTCCAGCTGCTGCCTATTTGCTGATGTGAGAGGCATCCAGCCACTGCCACTTTTCTGGTGTGAGCAGCCTCCAGCCACTGCTCTTTCCCTCATGCCAGAAAAGAGCTGTGGCTGGAGGCTGCTTGCACTGACAAAGAGGCAGCGGTTGGAGGCCCCTAATGCTAGAAAGGAGGTGGTAGCTGCAGGCCAGTGTCTAGGGTGGAGTCATGCCCAACTGCACCAACAAAGGCCGGAAGTAGCCGCAGCCATTTCCTGCTCCAAAAATCTTTTTTAAAACCCTGATTGTCACACAGTGAGACACAGCAAGAAATGAAACATCAGCGAATCATTGTTGCTGTTGCTGTACAAGATAAGTCTAAGGCTCCAGCCCAGGGGTGGGATGCTACCAGTTCAGCCCAGTTCTATGGAACTGGCAGCTGCTCCAAGGAACAGCTGACACTGAACTGGTTCACTGCAACAACCGTCTGGTCATCTATTTGGCCCACCTGCCTGCCCAAGGTCTAGGCTGTTCTTTATCCTATGCTTTTATTTCCTCAGCTACTTTGCGCAGCACTGCTGAGTGCCCTCATCAGCTGGAGAAGGTAAATGCTTGCCAGAGCCAGTAGCGTGCACATGCGCTCCTTGAACCAGTTGTTATCCCAGTTGGATCCCACTCCTGCTCCAGCCATCACCATCACTGCTTTGGTCCATCTGCGCCACCCCACCTTGTCATGAGTGATATTGAGTTGGCCATGTTCACTCAGTCACATGACCCCCTCCAGCCTCATGCCCCAATCATTAGGCCTTCTTTTCTCTAGACTGGCCATACTCAATTTTTGCAAGTGTTCTTCATGTGTTTTTGTCTCCAGACCCTTAATCATCTTTGCTGCCCTTCTTTGCATTTCTTCCAAAGTCTCAACATGTTTTTTGTAATGAGATGAGCAAAACTCGTTTATCAGTTACCCAAAACTTATTATCAACTAATTAATAGCCACTGATTTGTTAGTTTTTGTACCAACCCAAGTCAATCTAGGGGTAAGAACATGATTTGTCACAGACTATAAATTTTTCTGATATTCTGATATTATGTTGGGAAATTGAAGATATTACAACAAAGAATTTTGTTGTCTTCCAATCCTTTGAAAATAAAAATGGCAAAATGACTTCTGTACTTTAAATCATATTGGTGATTTAAAAATAGAAAATACGTAAAAAAAGAATATACATATATATACTTTGAGAGTTTATCATTTTTGTAAGTGCTTTCAGTTTCAGCTCTCCAAGTTGTAAGTTGTTTAATCCTATCCAAAAGTAGAGGGTGGATTTTGGCTGCTCAATTCCAGGGTGTAGTTGCTAGCAAATCTTTGTTTAACTGATCTAATTGGAATCTTTTACTGTGAACTTCATTTCTGAGTAGAGCCAATTCTGTTTCTTTTCAGATACGTTTGGTAGCTGCTGTGTGCTTATGAAATGTTAATTTGAAGCATGTTGGGTGTTACATTGTTGTCTCTGCAGCTGCAATAGGAATTTTAGGTCACATAGTATTCCTGCTCTTTTAACTTCCAGCTTCTCATAGCTTTTGAATCTGGTGTTTATTTCCTCCCGTAGAGGTCAGATATTTGTTTTTTTAAGCTCTCGCGGGTACTTACATTGAGCAGCAAACCACCCTCTACTTTGAGGATAGGATTAAAACAACTTACACTTGGAGGAGCTGAAACTGAAAGCACTTACAAAAAATGATAAACTCTCAAAGTAAACTAAAAAAATAGAAAATGACAAGAAAATTCCCACCACAACCCTGAAACAATTAGTATACAACGTTTCCAACAGAGAACTCAACAAAACAGAAACAGATGTCCTATCCAAAGGATTCAATTATGCCATAGCACCAAAAAAAATCCCAACAGAATCCATCATATGTGCAGTAGAATCCAGCCTAACCAAATTAAATACAGATTGAAGCTGGACAGAAATAAGGCACCAGGTTACTCACATCTTATGCACAATGAAACCACCAAAAAATAATTTGCAAAAAAGATGAATTCAGAGCGTTACAAACCCTGAAAAATGATAACAGCAGAATAATACTCCCAACAGACAAAGAAATGCCACAGTAGTAATGGACAGAAAAGACTATTGAAACAAAATTGACAGACCTACTCCAAGACTCACATACAAACCTATAAACACAGACCCAAACCACATATCTGGAAAAATTAACCAAGAAGAAATTATAACCAGCCACATAAGCAAAGAAATCCAACAGACGATCATCCCAAGAGAAAAATCTTCTAGATGCCCCAAATTATACGGCCTGCCCAAAAATACACAAAGAAGGCATACCTCTCAGACCCATAGGTCAGCTCCACAGGAGCACCATTACAAAACCTAGCTAAATACTTAGCAAAAACAACTACAGCTCCATGCTGAAACCGCAGCTTCATATGTACAAAACTCATACCACTTTCTTAGAAATAATCAAAGATCGACACGTAGAACAGAAGATCTGCTTGTAAGTTTCGACGTGGTTTTCACTATTCACTCAAGTCCCGATAAAAGAAACTCTTGAAATCATCAAAAATAAATACCAACCAGCTAAAGACTCATGGAACTAACAGAACACTGGCCTAACCAACACATATTTCATATACAAAGGACAAAGATACAAGCAAATTGAAGAGCCCCTATGGGATCACCACTGTCACCCGTCATTCAAACCTGTTCATGGAAGAATTCGAATCCAGAGCCCCTGGGCTAATGCCACCACCAAACCCAAACTATGGCTAAGATACATCGATGAACACATTTGTGATTTGCCCATGGAAAAGAAAAACCTAAAACAATTTCCTAACACACCTAAAACAACACACACCCCAAAATCAAGTTCACCATGGAAACGGAAATAAACAAACAACTACCATTCCTAGATGTACTAATCTACAAAAAGAACAGATGGCACACTGGGACACACCATATACCAAAAGAAAACACACACCAACCGCTACCTCAACGCCCAATCCCACCACCACCCAGCACAGATAAATTCCGTGGCGAAAACACTAATACCAGAACAAACGCCTGGCAATAAGACAATATAAAGACTGAACTATTGGCACCCTGACTGAAGTAATTGACAGCCAATGGCTTCCACAAAAAAACAAAATCACCAGCTTGATCCACAAAAACCACACCAAGACATAACAGAGACTTAGAAGACCAACAGACCTATGGAACAGCCTGTCTTGCCCTACATAAGAGTACTACAGATAAAATCCAGTTAAGATACTATACAGGCATCACATCAAGACTGCTTCAAAACAGACAAAAAAATAGAGGCAGCCATCCTGAGGAACCCCAAAGACAAAATTGACTGGAAAACCAAGGCATACACGAAATTCCCTGTACATCATGCCCGGCCACATACATTGGACAAGACAATAGGAAGAATAAGTACCCACCTAGATTGAAACACAAAAAATGCAGTAAAAAAGCTGGAAACACACCTCCTCACTAGTCCAACACATGAAAACCACAGGTCACATCAGATCATCAGCGCTTCAATGGCACTAAAACCCTAGCCACTATAGAAAACCCCAGCCACAGAATCATCAGAGAAGCCATAGAGATGAAAAAAGACCTGACAGCATGGAATAGAAGAGATGATTTCCAGCAGACTGTCAATCATTTGGAAGCCTGCACTCTCAAAATTAGAAAGATCTCCACACCACAAGCCAGGCAAACACCTGAGCACAGACAGACTCCCTCTGATGCCTCCAGCTTCAAACCACCGCCCCCACCAGGCACCCAGGTGAAACCTAGCTTTGCCTGATGAAAAGCAGCCGTCCTTTCACACGGAGCCAAGCTGCATTGGAAAGCCTCCAACACAAGAAACAGAGTGTTGCCAGCCAATCAAGCCACAAAACAGACAGAAGAAACCAGTAAACACCAATCAATTCAAACTCCAAGTCCAATGAACACAGACCCAGGTTAATAGCCAATCAGAATAGGACCAGCTCAAATTTGAAACAGAGGAACTGTGAGACACACTTGCCATGCAGGAAGCCTGATGATGGCAGATGGGATTCTGCTGAACGTTGCTACAACTTTAACAGAACTACAATGACTTGGATTAATACCCAAGGAAGCTAAACAGCACAAAATAGATAGATAGAATGATAGATAGATAGATAGGATAGATAGATAGATAGATAGATAGATAGATAGATAGATAGATAGATAGATAGATTATAAAAGTTTTAGAACGTTTCAGCAGAATCTCATCTGCCAATCATCAGGCCTTTTGTATTGAGTTTTGGTATGTGGGTCAGGGTCTCACAGCCATTGTTTTTAAATTTGAGGCTAGCCATACTGTTGTCCCAGCATGGTTTTTTCTACATCCTGATTGGTTGGGAGTCTTGGGTCTGTGTTTATTGGACTTGGAGTTTGTTTTGATTGGTGGTTTTTGTTTCTTCTGTCTGTTTGTGGGCTTTTGATTGGCTGGCAAACACTCTGCTCCTGCAGTGGAGGCTTTCAGTTGCAGGCTTGGCTTCGCGTGAAAGGATGGCTATTATCTTATTAGGAAGAGAACATAGGTTTCATCTGGGTGCCTGGTGGGGGTGTGTTTGAGCTGGAGGTATCAGAGGAGTCGTTTGTGCCAGGTGTTTGCCTGGCTTGTGGTGTGGGAGATCTTTCTATTTAGAGTGCAGGTTTTCAAAATGATTGACAAGTCTGGTGGAACATCTCTTCTATTCATGCTGTCAGGTCTTTTTTCAATCTCTATGGCTTTCTCTGATGATTCTGTGGCTTGGGGTTTTCTATAGTGGCTAGGGTTTTAGTGCTAATTGAAGTTGATGGTTGGTGACCCTGTGTTTTTATGTGTTGGACTAGTGAGGAGGTGTGTTCCACTTTTTTGACGTGCATTTTTTGTGTTCATCCAGGCGGGTACTTATTCTTCTATTGGTCTGTCCAATGTATGTGGCCGGGCATGATGCACAGGGAATATCTTATAAGACATTCTTTTTCTATGGAAAGATTGATTTTTCAGTTCTCTTAACTGAAATTATTTGCTATTTCTAAGTAAAAGTTATTTCTCTCTACCTTTGGAACACGCACTTTGAAATTCTTGTAAAACAACATAGCAACAGCAAAGTAAATATCATAAAGCTGAAGTCTCTCTGCTGTGATTTATACAATTTCTTATTTCTTGGTATTCCTCATTCCTACTTCATCATTTCTCCTCACCTTGCTTCTTTTTATATGGCTATATGTCATATGTTTTTCTTTAAACATATAGAAACATGTAGTTATAAAAGGCCAAAGTGAATGGACAGCAAAGTAAGAAATATGGTAGAGTGGTATTGATACAAAAGATATAGGTCATCAAGTCATGACAGGTTACAATAGCAAATGCTGTTAATATCAATAAACATTTTATAGTGTACACATCTCTTGAATTGTTTGCTAGTTATTTCAAAGTTATTTTGGAATTTTGCCAAGAAGTCATTCTGATCTGTTCATGAAACCATCAGTATATCTTATATTATGTTGGAAATTCCTATGAGATTTACATGAGTTTATGCTACATTTCTAGCATGTTAATATATTCTTCCATAACTAGCTGAGGATGGTGATACATGGACATGTATACAGTTATAAAGGAGTGGAGTACGTTACGTTCAGATACTGCATATGATACAGATTGCAAATTAAATAATTTAATATTTAAATTGAAGAGCAAGTAATATTTTCCTTGGCAAAGACAGCAGTTTTCTGATGAATGTTTTTAATTTAAAGAGATGTGTAGTACACAGTATAATAAAACTGACAGTTTGGGTTAAAGATGTTAGCCTCAATTCACATGAGGCTTTTGGAAAATTTCCAGGTTCACATTTATGGGAAAGAAGTCCACTAATTAACCCAACCAACTTTCTCCTTGTTTTAAATGATATCTTATTCCCAATTCCCAATTTAGCGGCTGTACTGCATATGTGCCAAATTTTGGCATATTCGGAGTTATTATCCTAGTTAATATAATATTTATAAAATACTCAAATATATTTGGAATATAGGGAATTATAACTGCATTAAAATTAAATTGGCAATATATTTCTTACTACTGAATATATAATTAAGATATTTGAAATAATTTATTTTCTACCTTTAATAATAAATTGTCTCTGTCCTTCTTTCCTTCCTTCCTTCTTTCCTTCCTTCCGTTTCTTCCTTTCTTCCCTCCTTGCTATTTATTTTTGAGTCTTTAGGTTACAGAGAAACTGTCTCAACTGGCAGGCAAAGAAGCATTTACATTTCTTTCCATCCTGAAAAGATTGTTAGTACTACATTGTTGTTCGTATATGTGGTTCCTGTCCCACTTCAATCTCTTATCTACCTTTATTATTTGTTGAAATAACGTATAGTTTTTGATATTAACAGTTAAGTGTAAGAGAAAAGCAGGCAGAATTTGGGAGAGGGGAGGAGTTAAATTCATAATATGCTTCAAGTCATTGCATTCCCACAAGCATTCCACTTCAACCATTCCTTTGCTGCCAATTTAATGTTGACCAGATTCTTGTGCATAGGCTTGAATAAATATTGAATAGGAAGTAAATCTTGAAAAGTAAAGCAAAGCAGTATTTCATTTTGACTGATCACAATATATGTGTGGTGGATGGATAAAATCATTTTCCTTCATTTCATTAAATTCTCTTAAAATCAGAAATCTTAAAAGTGTTTTATTTAATATATCTTACAAAATTAACTTCTTCAACTTATTTTTCTGCTCTTAACAGTCATACTGTTCTGAAAGGATTGTATCTCATGTTGTATAATATTTTTATTATTTTTATTAATATTTCTATTAATAGGGAGTTTAAAACTCTTATTCTCCAAAGTGAGGGAAACAAATATCCCTTGTGGGGTTTTCTATTTTTCATTGGCTAATCTTTGCCAATTATATGGAGAAAGAAAGGACATACCTGTTGAATGAAATAATGATAGAGCAAACCTCTCAAAAGATAATTAAAAGCATCATTACTGCACAATGGCTAGTGATCTGGGAGTGGCTTTTAGGAAAGCCAGAGCTGTTTCAATTAGAATTTTTTAGGCATGAGAGAAAGAAATTTAGACCTTTACTGTACAATGAATTACATTTTTAAAAAAAGAAGTCAAGCACCTAATGAGTGCAACTATATTTCGAGTGAAGTCTTGGGCATTTCTTTTCTTTGAGATTAATATATTCTTCCCTCTTTGTTCTAGTATTCTGTTTTTACAAAAAAAAATCACAGAGGTGTTAGAATTCTACTACAAAAATACTTTTATTCACAAATCATACTCAACCATAAATGACAATGTGCAGATTCATACTTTATATTACATTAAAACCAACAAACCACAGGATAGCTTGGTGTAATGTGTTAATCCAGCCATAAAATAATAGGTTTTAGGATTAATAACAGTAGAGAGTTTTGATAGCTGGTTCATTAACAGAGGAAATCCTAAAGCCTATAAAATGATCCAAATCAGAAGAATAATCTTAGAAGAATGAAGTTATACAGATCAGGATGAACAGGAAGAAAATAAAAGAGAAAAATAGAGAAAAGGTTGTGTACCTTTAGCTGCTTAAACAAATAACCGATGGCTTTGAGTAAGATTCTGCTGTCATAGCAAAGTATGGACTTGACATGGCTATATTTGGAATGAATTATTCTATTATCATATGCTTCTTTGGCAAAAGAGGATTGTATTTACCATTTAGTCCTTTTAATTCTTTCCCCTAACATTCAGTGAGCAAGAAGTTGATATCTTGTTCTCAGTGCTCATGGGATGAGTTATTTGATAGAAACTTACCACTATATTAACCATCTTTCCTCTGATTAAAATAATTGGCCTGTCTCCTTATTCTTGTGTCAAAGAAAGGAGAGTCAGAGGCCACTTGGAAAAACATATTTTTTGTTCTAGTGTAAGTTATAATTATAGAAGCTCACTAAGTGATATTAATGATTGGTTTTAATGAATTCTATGAACCTCAGACAACAATATATTCAAAGATGACATGTTTAACAATGCTTGTTCAATGCAGGGGAAGAAAATATAGAAACAAACTTTAAAAAAAGAGGAAAGCAAGATCATTCCCTAAAATGAAAATATAATGCTTCCTTTAGGTTGAAATTATCATCTTGTGACAGCTTGGACATTAAAACATTAATTCTGGAAATATCCTGCTATATATTGAAGCTATGTGACACCATCTGACATTCTGAATAACTGATTGCAACTGTTCTTCCCATACAGTCCTGTGGTAGGTGGGAAATAACTTTTTCTATGCTCTATGACCTCTTGAAGGGGTTGCAATGACTCATTGTTACAGTTACAGCTTGGGTTCAAGTTCCGAATGCCATGTGATGGGGTAAGCTCTCATTACTTTCCCCAGCTCCTGCCCACCTAGCAGTTTGAAAGCATGCAAATGCAAGGAAATAAATAAGTATCCCTATGGTGGGAAGGTAACAGTGTTCTGTGCACCTCAGTGTATAGTCATTCTGGCCACATGTCCACAGAAGTTTCTTAGGACAACACTGGCTACCTCAGCCAAGAAATGGAGAGGAACACTGCCCTAGAGTTGGACATGGCTAGACAGGGGAAATCCTTTTCCTTTACCTATGATCTCTTGAGAAGAACATAAGGAGAGGAATATTCAGTTTTGGGACCCAGGTGAAATAATCTTGCTCAGACAGATATAGCCTTGTCTAACCATAGGCCGCATAGTTCAAGGTTGTCGAAGCCCAAAATCTCAAGCCTGGTGATATAGGGTATTCTGTTGCGAGCAGAGGAGTATAGTACGATTCTCGTGAAATACTTCTGGACTTGCTTGATTGTATTAATGTCCGATATGCACTGCGGATTCCAGACTGATAAGCTGTATTTGAGTATTGGTCTGGCAAAAGTTTTGTATGCTCTAGTTAGCAATTTGATATTTCCAGAGATATCTCTGAATGCCTTTTTGGCAATGCTGTTACAGTGAGCTGTGGCACTTAGGTCATTTGATATGAGAACTCCAAGGTCCTAGACAGAGTGAGGATCATCAATGAGGTCATATCTACCTAGTTTGTATTTGGTGTACTGATTTTTTTTATCAATGTGTAGGACAGAACAATTGTTGGTCGAGATTTAGAATTGCCAATTTGTCTGTCCATTCAGACACATAATCAAGGTCGCTTTGTCAGTGGTGTTACATATCCGCAAAGAGGACACAGTTCCTTAAAAGGTGATCACAAAGGTCATTTATATAGAGTATAAAGAGTGTGAGTCCTAGAACACTGTCTTTGGGGACACCACTGTTAACTGGAGCAGGGTTTGATATAGCGCTCCCTATTTTTACTATTTGTTGCCTGTTTGACAGAAAAGCAGTAATCCACTTATGAAGGGATCCAGAAATGCCATAAGAGTTTAGTTTTAACAGTAGTTTGTCATGTACCATGAATCAAAGGCTTTGCAGAAGTCGATGTAAATTGCGTTTATAGCTCTACCCTGGTCGAGTAGTTCATATGCTTTTGCAGTGTAGGACAATTTTTTCCTGAAACCAAATTGTTTTTTGGAGAGTAGGTTGTTTGACTCCTAGTGGAGGGTGATGAATTGGTTAATGATTGATTCCATGACTTTGCATGTGACACAACACAGTGAGATTGGTCTGTAGTTTTTAACCAAGCTGGGGTCACCTTTTTTGAAGATAGGGATGACCGTAGCTAAGGACCATAAGTTTGGTAAGGAGCTGGTTCTGAATGATATCTCATATATAATTATTTAGGGGTTCCGCTATGGTAGAGGAGAGCTTTTTTAAGAAATATGCACATAATCCATCAGGGCCAATAGCTCGGGATGGTGACATAGTGCCTTTTCTATGTTATCTTCTGTAAAGTCAATATGTAGTAGGTCATTACAGTTGAGTTGTGGTACGACTAGGAAATGTTTTTCAAATAATTTTGTTGTTGCTTTTTTTTCTTGTGGTTAAACTTGGATTTCATTATTTTGCTTCAAATAAGAAAGACCATGGGAATTGAAAATCACCTTTTTATTTTGTAGCATATCCAGAATACAATCATTTAAAAATGATTTTTAAACATGATCCTTGAAATATACTGTACTCTTGTTTCATGTTTAATTGCCTATTATTTTATAGTAATTCATATTGCTAATTATTAATAATTATCACTATAGCAATGCTATTACTTTTTCCCATAGTATTCACAAATACTTTTAAGAAGGCTTTCAATCTTGGTAGTATGTGTTTATGTTCAAGTACATTCATTCTTTATGTACAATGCAGCTCCTTCTCCTGCTTTGCTTGATCTATTTCTTTTGAACAAATTGTATCCTTCTACTAATATAGTCCAATCATGGGTTCCATCCCACCAATTTTCACTAGTACCAATAATATCATTGCTGCCCACATGTATTAGGACTTCAATTTCTCCCCATTTGTTCCCCATACTTTGGGCATTAGTGTATAGCTTTCTGATCCTTTATGGCTGACCTTGTGTTTACTTGCTGTGTTTTCTGTTTTATATACCTGAGTTCCCATTCTTTTTTGCACCTTCCTTCTTCGTTGTCAAATGTTTTTGTATTAACAATATATCATCAAGATACTATGCATAAATAGTTCATTGCTTTTAATTTATTCGATTCTTTGCAGCCAACACAGCCATGTTTCTCAGTCATCAATTCTTATAACTATTTGGAACATTCTATATAAATCCATTATGCCTTGTTACAAGCTTTGTATGTTATAAGCCTTGACATCCCCAGACAATTTTGAAAGGATAAAGCAAATTTGAATGTTTAGCCATTTTATCAAGGACAGTATGTGTTAATATTCTAACTTAAAAACAATTCGTTTTCTCTAGATTTCAAACATAGCCTTGAAATATACTGTAGAAGTTGTTTTATCCTTGCCTCAAGTAACTTAAACACCCTGATTTGATATAAATAACCTTATATCAATTATAACTTCCTCACATTTGAGCATTGGCAAATTAAACTATCAAGTATAAAGACTGGCTAATCTTAATTTTTAAATGCCATTACAAATTCCCTTTAATAAATTCAATGGCAAAATCTTTCTTTTTGCGCTTTGTATACTGAATAACATAATAAATGAAATATGATACTCTTATGGAATTCAGATATATTGTGAGTAGAGTAATAAAATCTGAAATAAAATATATGTGACAATATCTGTGTACTTCTTTTCTTAAGAGATAATCATGCCATGCAAATAATAGCTCTTCTAAACAAACAGAAACAGCTAATGCCTAAAGAATAAAGAATGAATGTATTAAAAACATAAAAGAAAGTGGAATTTACATTGTAAACACATTCAGAATAACTACAGCCTGTATTCATTCTTTTGATGTGCTATTAATATTAGTAAATCATGTAAACTATTTCATTAAAATATTTTGAGTTAAAAATGCAATGTTCTAAATTTACAGGAAATGTTTTGACTCAATTCCGTTTTTTACAAAACACTTGAAACACTTGAAACTTGAAACAGCAGATAGGATTTTTGGATATTACTGATTGGATTGATTTTGTTGTCATAAAAATTGCTAGTTTATAATATTATGGAAAAGTAAAAAGCTGAGGTTCAATATTAATGCTTTATTCTACTGCAACAGAGAAAGTCAGAAGTCAATACTTTTTTTCCTTTTCTCCCTTCCCTCCTCCCTTTTCTTTCCCTTTCTCTTCTCCACTATATCCTACTATTTGCTTTTGTATTTTTGTTTTTTATTCTATAATCTAATAAAATGTTTTAAACACTGAAATAGATAGTGTTTAGAAAGATAGAGAAGACATCCCAAATATGACTTCTGAGATTCTTCCACATACCATGTTATTAACTCTGCTCTGGGTTAAGCAAAGGCAGGAGCCTTAGAAAGAAAAAAACAGAGCTTTCTAAAGCACATTATGGATGTATTGAGGCATGATGATGATAATAATAATGATGGTGGTGGTGGTGGTGATGATGATTTTACCTAGTATTTTTTTATTTGCAATCTCTAGTGCACAGAGAATATTATATAACTTAGACTTTCTTGAGTTCTGAGCACTTTTTTACTTAATTTCTTTCCAACATGATGCTGATTTTAACAATATCAAAGTTATTACAGCTGTGCAATTCTCCAATTGTGTGTCATACAAGTAGCATGCATTTGCAGTGCTTTAAAGAATTCCAGCATTGTATATTTGCCTTCTGCAGCTGCCCTATGATCCCAAGGGGAAAAACACAACAGTGTAGATTATGTTATTTTTATGCCCCGCAGTCTCTGAAACAGGAGTAGAATCTGAAGGTCTGGACAAACTTACTTGTTTCTTCAACTCATCATAAAATGTTTTTCAAAATTTCTAAAACTCTTCTTTGTCCTGCCCTGGTTTACTTACTACTGAACAGCAGTCAGAAAGTCTCAATAGCATTTAGCACACCATAATTAAACCTTTTATAATTTACATAACTACAACACAGACAAGTTTTCTTTATATCCCGAGTCCCATGTCCACTATAGTGGTATGCAGAACTTTGGATTCAAAAGAAAAGATTGCATTAAAAAAATATGTGACTATGCATGGAGTGCTTGTTGGCATTTCCTTAAACCAAACACATCTTTTTTCCAGGATAATGCTACAGTTGCACTCACACTATGCCAAGAAATTAAACCCCGGTAAGGATTTCCCAACAGGTGTTGTATCCATTCCTTTCTCCAAAGCACACTTCTTGAAATCCAAAGTGTTCCACAACTCTAATAAGTATAACAATTTAATAGAAAGCAAAATGAAACACAAAAGACTATTTTGAGAGCAATTAAAATTAGAAAAAAATAGTATCATTGGCCTCTGACTACAGATAAACCTCAAAGATTCCTGAAGTTTGTCTGGGTCTCAGAGTTCCATCCTTTTTCTATCCTTTATAAGAATTGAGATTGCAATCTAAAATTCAAACGTGATTTTCCAAAACTTTTTAAAAAGAAACATGTCTTGATGTTTTAAACTGAAATAACTGCTTTTTGCTTCGCAATGGTTTTTATTTATGGGGGTTTATCTGAGGCAAATCAAAAGTATGGTTAATCTAAGTTTAAAATGGGATCTTTAAATAGCTCTAATTATATTCTCTTTATATTTGTACATTTTAGACACTTCAGATTTAATCAGTAGCATTTCTAACAAAACCTAATGTTTATTGGCTGGTTTAAATTATTGTTATATCAGTTGGATGAGAAAATAAATTATGTTTTGGCCATTATTTAACTACTTAAGTAAAAAGAGACCAACAATGAAAAATATAATAATAGAGTTTATTTTTCTGTCAGGTCCCCATAGATACCTATCGGGATGCGACCATTCTGGCAGAGAGGTTCAGGATGGCCCTTTACAACCTTTTTCTGTTTCCTGCCTTTCTGCCACTTTGATGTACCTTCTTGGGAAAGGGAGGAGGAGAGACAGACCTGGGGGCCTCTGTTTTGTCTCAGCTTTGAAGGAATAAGCAAAACAGTGCCTGAGAACAACTTCTTATCACCTTCTCAGCTAAAGTTTTCATAACAACTTTCCACCTGTGGATTGGGTCTCCTCAGACTGGACATAGGGGAGAGGTTTCTGCAACATTTAATCTAATGGTTCTGAGCAGGAATTTCAGATCCTGCCTTATTCTTCTTGCTATCACTATCTCCCAATAAAAGTTTCCTTTTGAAATTATACTTGTTTCAAGGGGTCTGATTTCTTGAGGAGAGAAGAAAGTTCATTCTTTCAGTTAAAACACAAGTAAAATTGAAATCATTTTAAAGGAAATATATACTTTCAAGATTATTATTATTATGGTTTATCACACAGTCAACTAGATATTTTGGCATTTTTATCCACTCATAAAGTCTTCCTAATGGCCTGGGATAGATAGATGTTTTTGTTTGATGATGTCAAAGGTATTGTCAAGGATGTAAGCTGTTCCAAGTAAAGTTGCCTTTTGTAATTGACTAATAATAATTTGGTCAATACTAGTTGTTGTTGTGGTTGCTATTTTGTATTTAATCTTCAATTCAATTCACAGCCTGGGACTGGTAAAAATTTAACAGTTCAAATCCTAACCCAGGACCTAAGAGCTGTTAAGGTAGCATCTGAGTACATAGGCAGTTCCAAGTAGGTTGGTTTTTTGCAAAGTCAAGATATTCGGGTCTAATAAGTTCAAAATTTCCATGTATCTAGGTCGCCCTTTGGGTATTGTTCCTATTACAATTGATTCAACCAGTGATTTCATCCTCCATAGTCGCTCAACTTCAATTTGCAAATTCCCAAAAAGCTTGGGTTAAGAGCCAAGTCTTCAAACCCTTTGAAATACCAGCAGGATAGAAGCCATTTGAATCTCAAGGGGACCTCATTCCAGAATCAGGCACTGTGACAGAGAAAACAAACTTCTGGGGTCTCTATGATGACATTGCTTATTCGAAGGAATCTAGAGCATTCCAACCATGCCAGTTTTAATGAGCCTGGCAGATATTAGAGGTGATAAGCATCTTTTATCTAAGATCTATAATGCTTGTGCACATATTTCTTCATAAAGCAGCTATCATGTCATGTCTGCTTATAGCTGCCGACTCACCAATTAGCTCCATTGGATACGCAAGGGACAGAGAATCCTAAAGTCAAGGCTGAGCATTTGAATAATCTTTCCCAAACCCTAATGATCTGCTGCTCTGGGGAAAGAAGGGACAATGTAAAACTATTCATATCATCATCTCCTTCCAGAAGGCTTTTTTAAGGTGAAAGAGGATCCTTTCTTAAGGTATCCTCACATTTTCTCCAGCACACTTGATAATTTCCTGACAACAGAAAGGCCGAACCTCAGATATTATCACACAGGAACAGGGAAGATTGTTGGACATTTCTATCTGGGTCTTTTTTCCAGCGTAAAGAAGTAGATTTCCAAGAAACCTTATGGTTCTGGTGTTAACACACCTGGTTTATGATATAACTGCATTAATGTAGGCTGAATATCGAAAAAAGTTTTCAGATAGAAATAGTTCTGACAAAATAGTTTATAAATTGAACAGCTAATTATTTAATACAGAAGAAATGTGTAATCTCTATTTGGAGATACTGATCCTGCATCTTACCATTTCATAAATTGTGCAATACCTTGGTTTAACTGACCCTTTGATGAAGCATCATTATACAAATTGGCATTTGTGGCAAATTGCCATTACCTGAATTATGGAAATTGAGTCAAATGATACAAATGTAACATAAAATAATAAGTGCCTTATCTGAATTACTTCAGATGCTATTATCGTCTCCGTTATTTTGATGAAAAATAAGCAAAATCTATGTCCACTGCATTGAACTCTGTTTAACAGGTTTTGATTGAATTGAGGTTTTCCTATAGATTACTTACACTATATCAATTTCACATATGGGACTTTGGATCCTTCAAAAGAAAACAGGGGAAGTAATTGTATTCTATCGATGATTTAAAATAGTGTGGTTTCAAACATTGTAAAGGTTAATTGTTTAGGGTAGGACTATAGAAATAATTGTTTAGGGATGGAGAATTTCATGTGGTTCTCAACTAAATCTCAGAAGCCCCTCTGTAAGTCACCAATTCAGACTTTTGATATCTATAATTGGTCCTAGCATGCTACCTTGGGAGAGAGAGGAAAAAGTGCCAAAAGTGAGAAAAGTAGATGATGAAAAAAGAATTGTCAGAATAGTAAAAAAGTAGTGGTCTCATTTACTTTTTACTCTGGTCCTGCCCATGTTTAAATTTACCTATTACTGTTCTATGATTCCTTTCAGATTATTCCCACAAGAATTCATTCTTCAACAGGGTAAAAAAAAGATCACTTTCTAACTTAAAGTAGTTAATAAAATCTGTGTTACAATAATCACTTTTCAGCTTTCAGGAAACTTTAGATTACAAAATAAATCAAGTCTGGAATCCATACACAAGGGTAAGTGATGGCTGCTTTTATTATGATTATTGTCAGAAATGTGTACGAAATGTCCACACTCATGTGAATGAAATATTAAAAATAATATGCCCAAATCTCATTGTTGAGCTATAAATAGGTTTGTGCACAATTTTAGAGGCTATCTAGGTTTAGGAACATAATGCTAGAGTATGTTTTTTGTAGAGGTGTTGCCTCACATTCTAGCAAGACTTCCTCAATTCAGTACAAATAGTACAACCATCTTGTCACCATGGTCATTAAGTGAACTCCACAGTCATTAAGCGAATGTGATACTCATAAGTGCAAATCTATTCATTCAAGGAGCATATTTTGCCTGGATCAATCAAAAAATGCCAGAATTGACAAAAAACATCATGAATCACAGTCCCATAACTATGGAATGATCAATTGTAAAGATGAGCAGTTGCCAAGCACCCAACTTGCAATCTAGTGACCATTGGGGACCATTTAAAATGGCTGGAGGTGCTTTACAACCCATAAAATACTCCTTCTTGTGACCAAGTTAAATTCATATAGAGATGTCGAGGACAAACTATGGTGAGGATCTATGGCGAGAAAAGATGGCGAGGATCTTTGGTCAATTTTTTTTTAATCCAGTTGAACATAACTTTAAATCCAAAGAAAAGGTGGTATCAGAAGGACATGTCTGTCATTGATTTACATATTTATAATTGAAAACAATTACAAATTAGGTTTTAAAAAATTATAGATTTGACTTTGTAAAAAAATGAATTGGAAATTGTACTATGTGGCAATGATGAACATACTATGTTTCTCGTATAATAAGGCTGGGTCTTATATTTTTTTGACCCCCGAAAAAAGGGCTAGGCTGTGTTTTCGGGGGTGACTTAATTTCCCCCCCTTGCAACCTCGGGTGGGCGGGCAGCGACGGCTTGGATGTTGACTTCAGCATTGGTGGGGCACTTCGTATCGGGAGACCTTCCGCCACCATTGCTTTCCCTTCTCCCTTGCTGCCACGGTGTTTAGAGCAACGCCGTAGCATTTGGTGCAGCCACACACAGCCAGCCAGGGTTCCTCCCTGCAACTGGAGCCCGGCAGAGACACTCGGCTTCAGGCGCTCCTGTTGCTGCCTTCCCTTCACCTTTGAAGGTAAAACCAATTATTTTAAAAATGACGCTGTACTACAACATAGCCTGCCCTGCCCGAGAGGGCAGCCCAACCCCACATGGGGAGGTGAATCTCCTGGGGCCACAGCACAGGATCACACACACCCCCCGGGAGAAGCACCCAGCCTCCATCCCTGCCTGGTGCCGGGCAGAGCGCAAAGAGCTTCACCTGGGGCACCCAGCGCAGCTGACAGGCGGGCTCTCCTTCCCGGCAGCAGAGCTCTCACCAAGGCAGTGAGCACCTCCCCGCCGGACCCTCTGCTCATCCCGCCAGGCCTGCGCCAGAGCCGTATGGGCTGGGCAGAGTCAGGAAAGCGAGCCGTGGATGCGGGCCCTCCTGCCAAGCAAAAGAGCCAGGCTGACTTGAGCTTGGCTTCCTTCCCAAGTCCCTCCAGCATGAACCCAAAGGGGCTACTGGGAGAGGCTGCCCAAGGCAGTGATAAGCACCCATCTGTCCATAGACAAGGAGGCGAGGTGATGCCAGCGCTGCTTCTCTGGCCGGCAAAGAGAGCCCAAAACCACCCGACCTTTCCATCCCTCACCCAGACCATCCCCATGCATCTCCAAATGCGCCGTCAGCTCCAAATGCTGCAGCGGAACAGGCATCAGGCAGAAGCACTGACTCGGCGAGGCTCAGCTCGAAGGAGGAGGACGAGTCACCTTGCCTCCCTGTCCATGGATGGGTGGGCGCTATCACTGCCTTGGGCAGCCTTATCCAGTGGCCCCTTTGGGTTCATGCTGGACAGACTTGGGAAGGAAGCCAAGCTCAGGTCAGCCCAGCTCTTTTGCTTGGCAGGCAGGTGCGCACCTGCGGCTTGCTTTCCTGGCTGTGCCCAGCCCGCATGGCTCTGACGCAGCCCTGGTGGGATGATCAGAGGGTCCAGCAGGGAGGTGTTCGCTGCCTTGGTGACAGCTCTGTTGCTGGGCAGGAGGGCATGCCAGTCAGCTGCGCTGGGCGCCCCAGGCAAATCTCATCATGTTCTGCCTGGCACCAGGCAGGGATGGCGGCTGGGTGCTTCTTCCAGAGTGGGCCGATCCTGTGCTGCGGCCCTGGGAGATTCGCCTCCCCACATGGGGTTGGGCTGCCCTCTCAGGCAGCGGAGGCTTTGTCATACCAGTAGTAGGGTGAAAAGAATTGGCTTTGCCTTTGAAAACGAAGGGAAGGCGGCAACAGGAGTGCCTGAAGCCGAGTGTCCCCGCCGGGCTCTGGTTGCAGGGAGGAGCCCTGGCTGACTGTGTGTGGCTGCGCCAAACACGCAGCATTGCTCTAAATGCCGCAGCAGCAAGGGGGAAGAGAAAGCAATGGTGGAGGAAGGTCTCCCGATACGAAGTGCCCCACCAATGCCAAAGTCAACACAGGCAGCACCATATCCGGGCATGCAACAAAAGGACTTTCTAACAGCAAGCCCCCCTGCCATTCCCCCCCCCCCAATTTTGCATGTTTAATATAGGCCTTAANATAGGCCTTAATTTGGGGGGAGGGGTTTAATTTGATTTTATGCCAATAAAACATGCTGGGCCTTCCTATTGGTGGAGGCCATATTGTTGGAGAAACACGGTAATATTCCTAAATTTATAAAATGTTAATGAAATTGAATTTGGACAATGAATATGTGAAACATTGCCTGAATCAGTGGGCAAATAATTTTGGCTATAGTATAGTACTTACTCAATGGAAAAACATGTGAACAAGAGATTTAACTTTTACATTAAATTATAACTTGAAAGAAAACTTTTATAAAATGATTTTCTGTTGATATTTAATATTGGATAAATTGTCAAAAATGTATAAAGGCACTTCAAATATATATTGAAAATAAAGGAGGAACTTTTTATCATTTTTGGTGGATCTGCAATAAAGCAAAGAAAAAATGGGCTGGGTTCATAACTTAATACAGATTAAGGTGAAGATAAAGTGAATTAAAAGATAAAACTAGAGACTTTTCTTTTGAGCTTAATGGACAAATTTAATTTAACACTGAAAAAAATGGAACTTTGTGTTCTGACCCAGCCTTAGCAAGTAATGATAAGCCACTAAGTTGTGAATAAAGACACATCCCCTTTCAAACAGGATAGGAACAGTCTTTTATTCACATGGATAAATGAAAATCAAACGTAATTAGTCCCAACAGACCAATGATGGGATTCAAAAAACTTTATTACCAGTTCTGTGGACCTGGCTTGGTGGGTGTGGTGTGGCTTGGTGGGCATGGCTTGGTGGGTGTGTCAGGGGAAGGATACTGCAAAATCCCATTCTCTCCCCACCCCACTAACCTGCTTTCCAGCTCCATTCTCTTGTGCAGGGTGACAAAAGAAGACCCAGCCAATCAGCTGGAACTCAGGAGGCAGAGAATAAATGGGGGCAGGGCCAGTCAGAGGTGACTTTACTGGTTCTCTGAACTAAAATTTCAAAATTTCCGCTACCGGTTTTCCAGAACTGGTCAGAACCTGCTTAATACCACCTCTGCAACAGACTTGGCCAAGAAATCTGAATTGCTTGCCGTATCCTAAAAGTAAATGGTTGTCTGCAACAACTGACCACTTGCAAACCCCTATTATTTATTTCCTAGCCAGGGAAGGACTGTCTAGTGTCCATGTATGCTTTTCCTTGAGAGTTGGCTTATTGTTTTCCTTTGCTCTCCTTTCCTTTCCTCTCTGCGCATATGCCCATCTGGGATGAGTCCCATCAATTTCTACCCCTCACTCATCTCAGGCCCCAAAGAGAGCTGCCTCTCAATCTGGGGGAGGATGGAAGGCTCTGGCTCTGCCTCTGATTCTGTTTCTTTATCAGAGCCTTCCAAAGGCTCCAAAGCTGGTCCAGGTTCTCTCTCAACCTCCTCCTTGTCTGACTCTGCAGCTAACTCTGCTGGCAGCCAATATATATTATATATATACTGCAACATATACTACACTATATACTACAATATATACTACACTATATACTATAAGCTGACAGCAGCAATAATGCTTTACACACAAAAATGGAAAGACATTTTAATTCCCATGATAATTGACTGGTTGGAAAAACTGATAGAATTAGCAGAGATAGACAAATTGATTGTTTTAATTGATACATCTAATTTTGTTTGCATTTGGAAACTACTTCTGGGTTTTGTGCTTAAAAAGAGGACAAAATGGAACTTTAACTTTGGGGTTTGCTGATTAGATAGGTTTATTGTTACAGAAATGACTACTATATACTATTATGATGGTCCCATCAGCCCAATTATTCCAGTTGGCAGGGTCCAAGAGGAGAACCTACTCTGCTGTTGCTCCTACGCTCTGAACATCCTGCCTGCCAATGTGAGGTTGGCTTCCTATCTTTTCATAAGAGTCTAAAGTTCTGCCAATCAGCTTGGGGCACCAGTGGACAAACAGCACAATGGAGGTCGTTGATTGCATAAGAATAGATCCCACCTCCCTCCCACTCTACCCCCGCCTTCTCCACGTGTCCTTGATTTTAATGTCTAATTTCAACTTTTTATGCTTTAACTGCATATGTAACCATTAGCTGCTCAGATTTAGTCTGTGGTAAGATGGGCAACCTATAAATTTAATCAGCAAACAAATAAATACTATATAAAAGTAAAAAGTGGAGGCTTCAAGTTATTATTTATTGTTATTGTTTTATTATTTATTAAAATAAATGCTTTTCTTTCTTTTTCCCCTTTTTCCCTACACTTTCTTCTCTTTCCTTTTCTCTCCCCTACTTTCTCATTGTTTTCAAATTTATTTTGTATTTTATATTCAAATAAAGTAATAAAATTCCTGAAAAAAATAATAAAATAAGTACAAATGGTTGCTAAGTGCTCAGTGGTAAGTTGAGAACTACATATAGTTCAGATACTTGGTTTGTCTTACACTGTAAAAATTCAAACGTATATATTTTATTAGATTTTTTTTTATTCTGCCTTTATTTCTGAATAAGTAACTCAAGGTGGTAAATGTTCCATATTAACAAACTTCAAATAGTCTATTCCTATTGGTTAACAAACACTGAAAGCTGTTTGCTTCCCTACTCAATGCTGATTGGCCAATTAATAGCTAGCCTATGATTGGCCAGCTCAGCAGTGGGAAAATCAAGAAGCCGTCATTGGCCACAAGCCGTGAGCAGCCTCTCTATAAAAAGAGCTGCCGCGGCTCCTGGTTCAGACGGATTTTCAGAACTAAATAAAAGAGCTGAAAGTTTACGCTGGTCTCCGCGGTCTCATTCTTCGCAATACAACACTGGGTGACAAGGGTGGGATTCTGAGAGAGGACACCAGTCGAGCACATGGCACGAGAAACCAAGCAGACAAAATGGCAGAACCAGCTCACCCACCTGCACCATTCAACCCAGCATACAGAGGACTGGAATACTAACGTCAGTAGATTCCTCATGTTCCCTGGAAAGCAATGACTTGCAAGGAATCTCCAACAACCGAAAAAGCCGTGTTCCTGATGCACTGTGGGCTTCACAGTGTTCAAGATGGCCCAGGCACCTCGCGAAACCAGAAGGATGTGAAACAGATGGCCTGGCCAGATCTTAGAAAAATGCTGAAGCTCACTATGCACCAACCATCTCAGTCCTTATTCGGAGACACGAATTCTACAAATGGGACCAAAAAGAAGGTGGGAGCATTGCAGACTTCATAGCGGCTCTCAGGGACATTGGAGGGGCATGCGAATTCCTAAACATGGACGAAGCCATGAAGGATCTCATGGTCCTCGGACTGAGAGACTCACCCTACAAAAGCCGACTGTTAAGCCCGACCAAAGATAACAGTCACTGAGGCTATCGCTTAAGCCACGGCAGCAGAAGCAGCTAAAATCAGCAGCCAAATGCAGAAAATGAATTGTGAAACATCCAAAACACCGGCCGAAAATGAGCCAAAGTACAGAGAAAAAGGCAGAGAGTGCACACAACCAACCACACATTACGTGGATAGTGGATCATCGAGATCGACAAACGATGACAAGGAGATCCACAGACTCACTGAACGAGAGTAGATGGGTGAAAGAAGGTTGTAAGTGGGAGTTTTAGTGCACCGGGTGCGGAGGAGACCACCCTGTTCTGAGTGCCGGTGTCCTTAGACGCTTGTGCGGTACTGTGAGAGACGGGTCACAATCGCAAAAGTATGCCGAAACCACTAGACGCTACAGCCTCCGACATAGGGACAAACACACCTATCCTAAGAATCAAAGAAAGACAAACATGGAGCCATGTGAGTAATCACGAAAGGCAGGGGCAAGTTGGCTAAACGAGACTATAGAAAAGAAGAAACACACTAAACATCATCCATCAGTCATTCTAATGCAACAAATGGCCAAAAAGTAACATGTGGCAGTCAGGATCGAGGGCAAGAATGTGAAATGGGCGTGGATTCCAGATCGTATCTATCGCTGGTATCAATGGGATACCATAAAAAGACTGGTAACGCATCTGGCAAAACTGAATGGGAACACCAATCGCTAGTACTAAAGACGACCAAGGAACAGGATACCGGTAGTCTCAGACTCGGGACATTCCAAATCACGTTCAAAGAACATAAGAAATTCTGCCTCGAACCATTGTAGACTGAAACTGGCCAACCTGTTGGGATCGAGTGTTAGAACCTCTAGGAATTTGATGTGACCGGCATTGACCAGCATCACCGAGCAGACCTAATGAGGGAGTTCCAGGCATGTCGGTTCCGAATGGGAAACTAGGCAAAGTACTGAGGGTCCCCTATATTCATTTAATTTAGATCCAACAATAGTTCCTATTAGGCGAAAAGCGAAGCGAAGTCCCCTTCGCATTAAAACGAAGATTGATGAGGAACTTAACAAACTCACAGCACAAAGGCATCTTGGAACCAACTGCCACGTCAAATGGGAAACCCCAATCGTGACACCAGTTAAGCCAGATAGGTCCGCTGAGGAATCTGTGGTGACTACAAGGCCACTCTAAACCATGCACTACAGCAAAGCACATATCCTAGTTTCCAGTAGTGCATACTTACTACACTCATTTGGGAAGACGCAAGTCTTCGCAAAAGCTCGACCTTGCCCAAGCATAACCAACAAATTACCAGTCGACCCGAAAACAGCAGAGGCAACAAACAATCGTACTCATAGGGGAGCCTTCAAATGCAACAGACCCTGCAATTTGGAGTCAGCGTGGCCCTAAGGGTGTTCCAAAGCCTAATGGAGTCAAGTTATTACAGGGGATAAAAGAGTAGTCCATACTTTTGATGACGTGCTGGTGTCAGCCAGCGACTTGAGACAAACTAGAAGCCTCAATTCTCAGAGTAGTTCTTACCAAAGTTCCAGAAGCAGGACTCAAAGTCAAAAAAGAAAATGCCAGTTTAGCCACTCAAAAGTCAACTTCCTGGCAGTATCTAATCCGATAAAATGAGGAAAAGGGTGGGCCGGGAAAACGGAACAGACGTTTAATTTAAACCCATTCAAGCACAGGACAGACTGAACTGTCCATTGTTAAAGGTTTCATTTTATGGGGGTCGGGTGTAATACCAGTAACCGTTACAAGAGCAAGTACTGGAAGAAATGTTTGCATGATGGACACCCCAGCATTGGTACGAATGAAATCCTGCCAGGAGTTATGTATGGTGGCCCAGGGATGGATAAGGATATTGGGAAATGGGTGATAAACCTGCAGAAATGCCAAAGATTCTAACCTGACACCCCCTTCAGCACCTATACTAGACTGGGAAACACCAAGGGGCGCCCTGGTCAAGAATCCACATAGATTTCGCGGGGCCGACAAAGGACAGAAACATTTTGAATCATAGTAGGAAACACTTACTCCAATTGGCTCAAGTAAGCATCAATGAACTCTACCCCACAGAAGCAGTATTGAACACTATGAAAACTGTGCACCACACATGGGTTACCAACTGCTAGTCTCAGATAATGGCCCGCAGTTTACTGCACTAACATTTTGAAAAATATCTCACCAAACAATGGCATAAGGCCATGCTTGGACAGCCACTGGCCGACCGCTTACGATCAGGGGGGGCAGGATGCATGGTCCGGTATAACCAAAGAAACACATACAACACAAAAAACACTGAGCTTACTACAAATTAAAGCCCAGCAGAAATACTAATGGCAGGAAAATTAAAAGATTCACAATTGATAGATTACACCCAACATACAGCTTCTGAAAAAACCAAACTGACTCCTCCAGCAGACACTGCACATTCGAACCAGAAAACCTGGTATATTCAAAAAATCTCACCGGGGGCACCCACTGTGGGTACCGGGCCAAAAAATAACACAAATTAATGGACCTCCTAGGCCGTCATATAGACACTAGAGACGGATGATGGCAGAACTGGAGGAGACACATTGATCAATTAAGATCAGAACATTTGGAACGTACCACTGAACACACCCAGACACCAATGAACAACACACATACACACCAGAACCAATTAGAGCAAACATTGACAAAAAATATGTCATAGACCAACCAGCAGGGGGGAACCCTCTCAAACACAAATAAGGGGAGATGGGGACCTCTGCAGAACAAGAAAGCCCGCAAAATCAAAATACAAAACATAAGATCAACATTCACAAATTAATTCAGATAGAAAACAATGGACTTACCTGCAGAAAGACTTAGGCAAAGAGAACAGGAGGCACAAAGAAGCCTAGAAGCCACTCTGGAAGGGAGTAGCGAGCCGACTCTATCAGCTCTCGGGTAGGTTCCAGGGCCAGGAAGCGTCATGGCTGACTCTACCTTCTCTAGGCAGGTCTCACGAGAGAGAGGATTGGGAGTAAACAAGGCAATTCCCGTTCTGACCCACCAAAGACGACAAATACTAACTAATTGCGTTCAGGTTTCAACTAGACAACGTCAAAAAGCCTCCGCCTACTTATGTGACTGACTACGTAAGGTTAGGAACCATACCCAAGAGAGGGGTGTTCCATATTAACATACTTCAATAGTCATTGATTGCCTATTGGTTAACAAAACACTGAAAGCTGATTGGTCCGACTAGACGCTGATTGGCCATAATAGCTAAGCCTATGATTGGCCAGCTCAGCGTTGGGGGAAAATCAATGAAAGCCGTTATTGCGCACAAGCACGATCAGCCTCTCTTATAAAAAGAGCTCCGTGGCTCCTGGTTTCAGACCGGGATTTATTCAGAACTAAATAAAAGAGCTGAAGTTACGCTGGTCTCCGGTCTCATTCTTCACGAACACAACAGAAAATATACATAGTTTTTCTTCCTTTTTTCCTCCAACTTTTCCAACAACAGCTTCATGAATTGGGTTGAGCTTAGAGAAAATGACTGGCCCAAAGTCACCCAGCCTAAAGATCAGAACTCACAGTCTCCTGATTCTAGGCCAGTGGTGGTAAACCTTTTCAGCACCAAGTGCAGTGTACGCGCGCACCAGAAATCAGAAGAGCAGCTCTCCGATGTGTGCACATGGGAGTTCTAGAAACTGAAGATTGGCTTCCCAGCATGTACATGGGCACTGGTCCCCTGGTCTTCTGGTTTCTAATGTTCATGTGTGTGTGAAGACCAGCTGCCTGGTGCATGCATGAGCTCTGGGAGCTGCTTTTCCAGTTTCCGGTGCTTCTGTGCACACAAAGACAAGCTGGCCAGTGCATGCATGCAGGCTGGGGGAACTACTCTTCTGGTTTTCTGCACTCTCACGCTCATGAAGACCAGTTGGCTGGCATGCATGCATGAACCAAAACCCAGAAGAGCAACGGGCAATGGCTGTCGTGCCTGGAGAGATGATTCTGCATGCTATTTTCAGCACACATGGCATAGGTTCGCCATCACAGTTCTAGGCCAACACCTTAACCCTTACACTAAACTGGCTGTGATTGGGGCTTTCTTGGGAAATATGGATGTGTCATTTTATCAGTCTGTTAAACCATGTCCTTGACCCGATAATAGATTGTGTCCAGTTCCAGTGAACTATTAGTAATTCCTTTGTTTGAATACCAGATTTCCAGGAAATCTGATTGCTCTGCTGTCAGCATAATAACTTATTTCTGTACTTTCCAAGTTGTTCATAGTGAGGACATGACTGGCTGTTAGGTATTGCTGATCTTGGTTCTTTGTTACAGTTAGGCATCCTCTGATCCTTTGGAATTGTATTATCTCTACATGCTACAGGTTTGAATATTAGTGCAGTTTTTCTGAAGTAGGGTATCTTTATTGTAGTTTTTGAAACAAGATTAAATGAATAAATGAATGTGTTAACCCTAGTGCCATACCTTAAATAAATCACTTTATTCTCTTTTAAAGGATGAATGGAAAATATTCTTCTAATAATTTACATTATAAAGTATAATATCAATAAAAACCAGTCTTTCTTATGTTTATGCTAGCAAGTCCACCTAAATCTTCTGGAAACCAAGACATTCAGAAGTGCATGCCAAAATGCAGATGGACTATAGTAAGCCAGTATGCAAAGAGGAGTCTATCTAAAAATATATTTTGTCCGCTTGCCATGTTACACTGAATCTGGACATAACTGTGCGTAAGGGGTTTTGAATACAGTCTCTGTGGACTTCATCCAACATCACATATGCAAGTTAATGACCAATTGTTATATTTGGATGTTGCTCGCTCTTTTTTTTAATTGCTATTCTAACATTAAAATACAGGATTAATTAAACTCAAATCTCGGTTAATTGTGTAGGGGTCTTTTCTTTTTTCTTTTCTGGTGACAGTGATTTTTTTTAAAGCAACTCTACCCCATCATTCCTATGTTTGTTATAGTTTTGTAAAATAAAACTTTATTATCTGTTTTATTTGGAGCTAGGACAAAGAGAATGCTGCAGACTTTTAACAGTGTATAGATCAGCAACTTAATCAACTTAACTTAATTGCTATGTGACACTCGTGTACAAAAATGATTAAAATGCCTATATCAAAATCATATGACAGTAGTGATGTTAGTTTATTAACCTCTGACCAAATAAATGGATCTGTGCAAATGAACTGAACTTAGATCAGGAAAGTACATTATTTTAAAAATCTGGGATTTGATCAACAAAGATAAGCAAAGCATAACAGTTATACAATGTATTAAGAATTTTGATGAAATATTTTAACTTAAGATTGTGTTTCCATATTTTTTTAAAGATGCATTGTTTGCTCTGCAAAGTCATCACCATAAATGGTCTTTTTCTTCACCTATCATTAATATTCGTCGTCAATCATGTCCTGATCACCCCTACAACAATGCACACTACCTGACCCTATCCTTGAATAAAACTTCAGAAACTTCAGCTGGGCCCAAATGAGATGGCATAAGCAGTCTCTGGTAGAATTATGTTACATCTCTGCTTTGTGAGCAGCCTTCATTATAGCCTATTTCTAAATTCAAGGTGCCAGTGTTGATTTTTAAAACCTTCATGGCATTGGACTGGATTAGCTGAAGGACTGCCTTTCCTGGATTTAATTTGTATTACAAGATCCAGCAGAGACGGCATGTTGCAGCTTTTATCAGTGAGGGAGAATCATTTGGTGGACCCTAGGCATCAGGCCTTTTCTATAATGTTGCCTATTGATGACTGATTGGTCTGAGTGTCAAACTTTCAGGAATTCCTTCCTATTTTTGGATTTAGCTTGCTCTAGGATGCTCACAGTTTCCCAGTTGAAACTATGGTTGAGTCTATGTTGTGAAATTAAGGAGTTTTTAATCATATCTCTGACTGCTAGTTGGTCTTCATGGATGCTCTCTGCTAGTCCTCTGCCTGTCCTACATAATGGCTGTTGTAATCCTTATGCTTTGTGTTGTAGATGTTTTTTCTTCTTGGACTACTGGGTCTTTTGTTTTACTTAAAATGTTTTGGAGGGATTTAATTGGTCATGTGTTGCAGTGAAGTTGTTTTGTTGTAATGCTTTGTTTGTTGTTTCTGAGATGTTTTTGATGAATTGCGGTGCTATCCTTTGTTTGGTTGGTTATGTTGTGCTGGATTGAGTACACAGGCACTTTTAATAAATTGCAAGGTTATCCATTTTGTTGTAGAACGTTGTATAGGCAGTATGTTACCTTTTTCTAGTGTTCTTGATTGCTCAGTACTTTTGTGCTCATACAACAGTGCTTTCTATTATTAGGTATTTGATTTTCTGGAAGCATTGTAGTGAGAAGTTGATAGAATATTTGTTCCCCTCTGTGAATGTCCACATTTTTGTATCGTCTTTAAATATGTTGCCCTTGGGATCTCTGGTGACAATATAATACAATTAGACAAAGAGGTATATCAGGCTTGGGTTATTCATGCAAGTGTGGGAACATGGGCTCATTGCTTTTCACCTGCCACTGTTCTTTTGTGATTTGACCTTTCTTGAATAGACTATGGAGGGATCTTTGCATCAGGTTATCTAGTTTATGTATTGCATTAGTGTTCATTGGAATTTAGGTTTCTTTGTCTTCCAGTATTTTTCTGACTGTTAGTAAGTATTATGATCTGTTCATGGTAACCTTGATTCAGTCTTTCTCTGCTGGGAGCATAATGATAATTTGGATCTTCTTTAGTTTTTGAGGGCTGCTTTGCTTTCAGTTTGACTCTGAGTCTGAGTTCTTGTGGTTTGTGGTATGACTTTCTATACAGAATATTCTTGGGTCTCTAAAATGCTGCTTGGTCTTAAATGCTGCTACATAAAATGCTTAAATGCTGCTACATAAAATTCTAACTGATTAACATAAACTGTGTTGTACTTGAGGTCTTTCTGGAGGATATTGTATACTGCGGTGAATAGTGGGTGATTGAATATGTTGGCTACCTATTTAGATACTTTAGATACTTCTTTGCTTCTTGGGTTTAAATTGAACAGTTTGGTTCGTGTTTTATTTTCCCTTTTTCACCTTGACTTCGAAATGTATTCTTGATGGCAGTTGTCAATATTTCTGGGTGTTCTGGAGTTACGTTGCTAAGCTATTTCTCATGCAGTTTATTGAAGGTTATATCTAACACTTGTGGGCAGGGCAAGCTGTCTTAACCATTTGTTCAGGAAAAAAATAGTTGTTCCTTATCTGTGGAAAAGGCATCACACAACAAAAGAAAAGACCTTGCCTCTTTTTATTAGTTTATTTAAAATCTCAGGTTCAGATTTGAGAACATTCTTAATGTTTCTCAACACTTCTAACTGAGTTTTAAAAAATAATTATTTGATGCTTATTCAATTAATAGTATGGTGCTCGGGCTGAAAAATAATAAAGTTCAAATGCAAAATAAATTAAAAGAATTGTAAAAGAAAAAACATCCTAACAAAATTACACACCTTAAAAAATAAAATATTATTATATAAAATATTTTATTAAATTTTAAAATAAACTTTACTGCAATAACATGTTTTTTTAAAAAATAAAGAATGCAGATATTCTAATTAAGTTTTCTTGGTTTTGTGATAACAAAAGCAATTATAAATATGACTTCCTTTAGAAGATCCTCTTCTGCAAATCTTAAAGTTAGAATCCTAACAAGACACAGTTCCTCAGATATTAATAACATAAAGCATTCAAAGCTTTAAAGTGTAATTCCATATCTTGAATTGTACCTAGGATGCTTTTCCATTTTGGTATGATGTAGTTAATAGCCTAGATGCCAAATTTTGCACCAGATAAAATCTCTTTGAGGACTGATCTTTATAGAGTATAAAATAATAGCCTTAAAAAATCTTAAACGTTTGTGTACAAAGGTTCTCCAGTTCAAAGGGTTCAAATCCATAATGGTTTAACAACTTTCTTAAAAAAAAGTTTAGCTTTAAAGTAATTTTATTGAAAACAGTCAGATCATTAGTCTATCTTTGCACAATTCTCTGAATAATGTATTCCTATTCTGGTGCTCTGCAGATATGTTAGACTGTAACTTCCTCATTCTCAACGGCTTTTCAGATTAAGAATGAATTATTTAAAAAATCTATATTTGGTTATCTGTTAGTTAAAATACAAAATAATAAGCCCCTAATTAAGCTGCTCTCCTGCCATTACCCTGATAAAGAAAAAGAACATTATTTTAAATGTCAACAACAAGTGAATCCAAACTGATTCAGAAGACTGTGTATATGCATTATGTTTTAAAAAATTGGTCATTATTTCTAAAATATTTTCAAAGTATGCCTTTGCTACATAATTTGATTTATCCTTGTTATAAATTTTAACAAAATGATGCATTGTGCATTTTAGTTATCATTTGCATTATGAGCAATTATCTTCCTTTTGCAAATGGCAAATAATACAAAGTGTACAAGGTGTCATCTTTTTAAAGTGAACTCTGTGTCTTTTTCTAATTTAATATTTCAGCTAACATATTTTCATATTATTCAGAAAGGTTTTAGAAACATATGACTCCAAAGCTAAGTACATCAAATGAATAATTATGTGTGTTGAAGACTGTCCATCATTCGGAGGACATATTATCAATATGACTGTTCACAAAACAGCTTCAACTTATGAAACATTTAATATTTTCCAAAACATTTAATGTACTGCATATTTTGAAACATTTGCAGTCTCTAATGAGGAAATATGCAGTGTAACACCTGCCAGCAATCTATCATTCTATATATCTGTAATCATGATCCTAGAAACTAATTTTTCCAATCAACACAATTTTTAAAGCCAGTCATTCATCTCCAAAATTTTTCTTTTCTTTATCTGTCATATTTCATAGATAAGAATCTCATCTGATCCCCCACATTCTTTAGATTCCTTCTTTGATGTTGCATAGGCTGAGAGGATACAATTATAATAATTCTTAGCAATGTAGTCATTCTTTGTTCCTGTGTGGATTAGCATGAAGCATCATTGTCAATGGACTTATTAACTCTTGGAAGTTATCATATAATCATAAAGTTGAAATCATCATTTGGACCATCTAATTCAACTCCATTTCAATGCAGAAATTCAAATTAAGTCATCCCCTAACCTTTGCTTTAAAATGTACAGAGAAATTAAGCTGTTTCCTGGGAAATTAGTTCCACTGTTGAAGTGCCCTTTACTGAACAGTCCCTACTGTTCAGTCAGAATCTGCTTCCTGTAATTTACACACTAATTCCATTCTATTCCATACTTTGGAATGAAACAGTAGCAATCCTTACATTCTACAGGTATTATAATACCTGCCCCCTTAATTGTCTTTTCCTGACAATCTTCACTGCCAATATTTAAACCTACTCAATTTTTTCTGAATTTTTGAAAACTTGTGGTGTCCAGAACTGAATGCAATAGTGAAGGTGGGAGCTGATCAAAATAGAGGAAAACAGAATATTTAGCAAATTATATTTTGTTGATGTAGCCTATAATTTGCATTTGCATTTTTTTCACCCAGATAATATTGCTGATTTAAATTCAGTTGACAATCAACTACTATTTAATATCTTTTTTTCATAAATACTATTATCAATTCAAGTATTCCATCCTATCTTTAAAAAAAGAATTGTACTTATCTCTGTTAAATTCTACTGCATTAATTTTTGCCCATTCTTTGAACTTATTAAGATCATTTTGAATTTTATTTCTGTCTTCTATGATAATAGGCATCCCACCAATTTTATAATCTTATAAAAGTAGATTTTGTAAGCATCTATACCCTGTCATCCAAATCATTAACGAAAACATTAAACAATAGAGTATCCAAACTGATCTTTCTATTGTGATACCCCATCTGATATGTGTCTTCAATTTGGAAAGAGACCACTGATGAGCACTATTTGAATAAAATTTTATAGGTGGCTAGATATCTACCTAAAGTTCTTGCCATCGATCCCACATTTAACTATTTCACTAATCATCATGTCAGCATGTCAATAGGTGCTTTATAAACTGCTTTGTTGAAATCAGTCAATGAAGAAAGTTAAGTGATTAGAACTGAAGTATGATTACTATGGCAAGATTTGGCCTTGACAACACCATGCTTAATTCTTGCAGTTATTACATTGTTTTCAAGATAATTTTAAAACAATCTCTTTGTGATATTTTTCAGAATTTTTAGATATTGGTTCAAACTGATTGATTTGTACTTTGCAGGAATTTCTTTTCAAGGTAAGATTTGCTTTCCATCCCTCATTTGGAACTTCAACAATCATGATACTCCTCAGATGCTCTGACATCAAGTTTTCATTAGTGGATCTCAATAAAAAGTAAAATGACTCCATTCTGATACTGATTTAGTTTAGTTTATTATGTTTAGCTTTTAATTTCATTACATTTTAGTAATTTTATTAATAATTCATTTAATTATATACAACTCTTATTTTTTTTAATCATTCTCATTTATTTTAGTAAATGCTAATTTAAAATGTCTTATTTACTGCAGTTAGAAAATAGTGTGATTCTTTCGATCTTGATCTTTCAACAGTTTTCAGTTCCATCAATCGTAATATCCTTTTGAACACTTCCCAAGGATGAGAGGTTTAGAGCTTTACAGTCACTGTTGGTGGGAGTTGACTAGTAAGCCCTCAATGGGGATGTGACAAGGCTCCACAATTTCCACACTCAATATCTACATGAAACTGCCAAATAAAATCTTCCATCAGATTTCAGGAGTATGTTTGTGATCCCCATCTACCCTGTTTTCCCAAAAATATGACCTACCCTGAAACCTAGCCCTAGCCCAATTTTCACACCTATGCCTAAAATAAGCCCTATCCCCAAAATAAGGCCTAATTAAGCCCCACCAAAATTCAAGTTGTATGAGGTGGGGCGAGGCACAACTGCAAAATTCAAGCTGGGGGGGGATAGTGGGGTGGAGGATGAAATGAGGTGGTTGGGAGATATGGAAGATGGAATGAGGCAGGGGATGCAGAGCTACACTGGCTTACCTGAGGGCCCTGCAGCCTGGCCATCAACATCCTGACAACTGCCTGGCCTTGCAGCTCAAAAAACCCTGTCCAGGACCCCACATGTATGCCGGCCTACTTCTCCTTGCTCACCACTGCAATGAAGCAGGAGGCTGAGCAATGCACTGGTGTGGCAGCCACAAAGCAAGGTAGTGGGTGGGGGTGGAAAATGAAACAACGCAGGGGGTGCAAAGCTGCCCGCCATGCCCCACACCAGCTTATCTGAGGGCCTCACAGCCAGGCCATCAACATCCTGGAAAGTGCCTAGCCTCAGGCCAGCATCCCTAGAGACCCAGTTCAGGACCCCACATGGCCACTGACCCACTTTTCTTTGTTCTCTGCCACAGTGGAGCTGGTGGCTGAGTGATACGTGTGGGTTCCTGGATGCGGCTACTGGAGCTGCTGCAAGATGAGGCAGTTGTCAGGATGTTGATGGCCTGGCTGCAGGGTGCTCAGGTAAGCTGGTGCCCCCACCTTGCTTCATTCTCTAACCCCACTGCCTTGCTTTGTAGCCGCCACACTAGTACATCATTCAGTCCCCTGCTCTGTTACAGCAGTGAGCAAGGAGAAGAATTGCCAAATAACAAAGTGAGACAGTGGGGGGTTGGAGGATGAGGCAGGGAGTATGGAGCTGCACACACCCTGCACTGGCCCTTCAGCCAAGCCAACCATCCAAACCCTCACCTCACACCACTGCACACCAGGGTAGCCATATCCCTTCACTAACCTGTTTCCCAGCTCCATCCTCCACTGCTGCATGCAGGGTAACAAAAATAGTCCATGGAACTATGGTTAAAAATAAAGTTTGTGAGATCTTTTATTTCCATGAATTTCCAAGTTGGCATTCAAGCCCTGGAAGATATGGTAGTTTAAAGGGACAGCATTACTTGCTATTCTTGTTATTCATTGCTTCTAAGCACATACTTCCCGCAGTCTTTCAGTGATGCTCAGTTTCCCACTTCACTTCCACCAGACTGGTCTGTCTGGTGGCGGGGGGGGGGGGTTNGGGGGGGGGGGGATTGCCTTCTGCTTTCTCTGCTATGCCATGAACAGGAATTGACCATCTCCAAGCCCCACTGCTGTCAGAGTAAATTCTGGGTGCTGTACTGCAATGGACAGAGGAAAAGCGCAGCTTTTGTCTGAAGGAGGAGAAGCAGGGAGAAGAAAAAGGGGAAATGGCTGAGTGAGAAGCGCTCTGCTGCCCAGGCACTGAAGCGCTGCCAGTGAGAGAGAGCAAGAGAGCAATCCAATCCAACGTGTGTCTGTGTGTCTCTGTGAGTGTGTGAAAGAGGGAGGGAGGGCTGGCAGTGGTGTGTTCTCTCTTTTTCTCCCTTTCTCTCTTTCTTTCTCTCTCTCTCACACACATACATGGTTGTTTGATCAGATCATTCTCTTGCTCTATCACCCCACTTCATGGCAGCAGCAGCAGCCATGTCTCCACGGCAGCCTGCAGCTGATCTGAAGCTCCAATGCCCTTTGGGTGCCTGCGTCCCTCTACCTCCTGTTGCAGTTTACCTGCAAGCAATCGCTGCCTCCTACGTGTGTGGAGGGGAGCAGGGTACCTGGCTAGGCCAGGCCTTGTCATGAAAATAAATAAGAGTGCTTATTTTGGAGCCCCCCAAAAAATAAGACTGGGTCTTATTTTCAGGGAAACACAGTATACACCTTGACACCTGGCAAATAAGTGACACTAACAAAAAATTGTTCAAGTACCTTCAGGCTGTTTGAGCCTGGAAGGACAAAAACAGATTGAGGTTCAATCCCAACAAGGTAGAGTGACCTGTTCCTTTTGTCTTTTAGAAAGATACCAAAAATCTAGCTCTCCTTCCAAGCTAGAGAGGCTAGATTGCTGCAATAGATGTCAGTTGTGAAATTAGATTCATTTATTATTGTTTGATGATTAATGATTCCTGGATCCATAAGAATATTTTGTCCATATAGGCTACATTCTGACTGGGAGTGTAATTGGACTCTCTCAATTTCCAGCTGCTCCAATAAACAATCAACTTTGGTTCCTGTATTCTACTCACAAGAAGCAGTTGTCTGGCACATATGAAATCCCATGATCACTCCTTTCTTCAGAGAGATTTTGTCAGACAGAATCCATCCTGGCCATTGATTTTGGCCAGGATATGGTTCTTATTCTTTCAGGAACCTCTGAAAGAGGTTTCCCCCAAAATAAGACTCAATAGGAAAATAAGCCCTAGCATGATTTTTCAGAATCCTCATAATATTAAGCCCTTCTTCCAAAATAAGCTCCAGTTAAAATCCTCAGTCAGATGGACACATTTAGTATTGTATTTCCCCCAAAATAAGACTTAACTGGAAAATAAGCCCTACTGTGTCTTTTGGAGGAAAAATTAATAAAAGACCTGGCCTTATTTTCAGGGAAATAGAGTAACTTGCCATGTCCTCACCAGAAGTTGGAAGAAATCAGCTTTCTAAGTTCCTTTATGGGATGAAATGTGTTTCTAATGTTCACTTGCATCTGGAGCAGTACTTATAAAAATGGGGAAAAATCTTAGTAATATGTGTTTAAATATTAATTTTTATCCTTTATGCTTAATGCTTTTATGCTGACAAATTCATGAAAATAGCAAATAGAAGGCAAATTACAAAAGTATGATTTTCAGCTGAAATGCTGAAATCCCTGGACAAGAACAGCTGTCATAGACATCTTAATACACAATTACCAACATATTTACAAACAGTAAATTCCAACCAAGAGTACAATTAGATCATACCAACATTTATGTTAAATGGGGATTGTATTTTGACAAACTTATAGTAAAAAATTTCATAAGTTTAATACTGTTGTTGTTTGATAGCTTGCCATCAGAAAGCTGTACTATAAATTTCAGAAAATCCACTATGAAAAAATGTTTTGCTCTTGCAGAGATGTAAGTATTAAATCTCAGGATCATGTTTTACTTTAATTTTTACGGAGACATGTAATTAATACAAACACCTTTTCTTCAAACATTTCCTGGACAGATGGAATTTTATATATAGAAGCTTAGAATATTAAAATACCACTTGTTATTTCTAATATTGTAACTGTACCTTAGGCAATCCAAGATTTGCTAATAGCAAAGGAAACTCAGCAAAATCAGACCTTTTTATTGCACATATTATATAATGTTTTTGTATCGTCTGGGTCTGTGACCTGTAATTGCTCCTTGCTTGCTAAGCAAATGTTATATTCGTTACCACAGTACTGGATAGTATTATTTGTAACAGTAGCTGTAGCAGACATTAGTGAGCCTGTGAAAACTAGGAAAATACAAAAAGAGAAGTTTTAAAAACCTCTTGCTGTATCTGAATATATGTATATTTTGATAATGTAAAGGAAAGGAACTCACAAATGAAAATAATTGGCAACTGATTTTCTCGTGCAGAGGTTGTGAGGCCAGAGTGATAAGAGAATTTTCCTTTCAAGTCTTCAACAGTGGCAGTTTGGAGTGAATCCCTGATAAACTGCTCCCAAATTTTCCATTCCACAAAGAATTTTGTTAAACTGGTTTAGAACCAGTGTAAAGATGGATTACAATATTGCAGAATGGAGATGCAATATCTCCATTGCACATAAAACTAATAATCCAAGTGAGAACCACAATTGAGCAATCTTTGTCTTACAACGCCATAGAGCCAATGGGCAGCAAAAACCATTAGCTGAAAAACTACCTTAGGTCCCTCAATGCAGGACATACCAGAGCAGAGCAGAGCAGCTATGGTCTGTAAAATTAGTGTATAATAATTATGTATATCAATATCGGAGAATGCCTTCAATGGATACAGAGTAAATGCAATCATATATTGATGCACATAGTGCTTGCTTAATATTTTCAACAAACAATACTTACTGTGTTTTTTTAATGCTATAAAATGTAAAATTGACCTATTGGATTCCATTAAACATAGAATCATTAGTAGCATTTTTGCATATTTTAATTATGGAATAAAGCAGAACCTATGTGAAATAATAAAACTGATGAACTGCAGAACAACTATTGCCATTATGTATCATTTATGTTATGGTAATATTCAATCTATCTATCTCTAAAGTGCACTCTAATATAAGTAAAGTATTAAAGGTAAATTTCAGGGATTTTCCACAACTAGAGTAAATCCAAGACCAAAACTGAAGCCAAGTATGTCACTCATGCTATTTTTTAATTCAGTGAGTACACTCTACAATGCATTAACATTTCCTATTACATACTTTATTAATTATTATTTCATTTTTTTGAGAAAATATTAAAAATGACTACACAAAAAGCATTCTCATTGTTTGGCAGCAATATATTTTATGATGTTTGTGTTCACAGCTAAGACTTTTAAAGCAAACTATGTTAAGTATATTTGCATTGTTTGCTTGTCTAAGCCTGATGACTCTGTATAGAATATCTATTTGAGATCCATTCAACTTCAAGAAATTGCTTATTGTGCCCTCTTGTCACTAATGTGTCCAGAAAGCACAATATCATAGCTTTTGTTTCCACTATGTCTACCAAAAGATTTATGTACTGATGGCAAATTCTGAATATAAATGAATTTGCATCTTATATATAAGAAATTGCTTCAATACCTGTACTTCATGCACTGCTGACTATTGTCAACATCTGACTGAATCTCAGGTATAAATCTGGAATTAGATACAGGTCAGGGAATAAGCATAGATATAGCAAAATATTCATAAAAATATGAACACTAAATAGTAAAATAAAGTCAAACTCTAGGGAGTATTATAAAGCTATCACATGTTAAGTACCTAATTCTATGACAGACAATAGTCAAATGTAATTTTGCAGAACACATTAATTCAAAGTATTATAAATTTATAATAATGATAACTTATTATCATAGTTTTATTTTGTCATTGAATATATATAACATAAATAGAAATAGAGCACTAAATAACAAGGTTCAATTGAGATCCAAAGGACTAAATAAATAAGCATTTTTTAATCTAGAAACAAATGCAAAGTCTAGAACGTATACATAAAAATCATAATATTTGGCAAATTTATGTGGATTTTTAAAGCTCAAAGTAACACTTTTAGTTGTGACCTGAAATTGAAAGCAAGTATGTGCAGCTATTTCCACAAAATAATGAAATATGCTTTTAGTCAAAATTAAACGCATACAGTAGTTGCTGTGATTTGAGATAATTGCACTTTCAAAACAGACTTAGCAGACACTCCATAAAATGTCTATGGCAATCAGGTGGGTTTTTTTCACCTTTTGTGAGTTTTTAGAAATTTTATTTAAGACAAAGAATACAAGACAAATATTATTTTCTATATGTTTACTCATCAAATAGAGCAACACATTCCTTTAAGCCCACTGTTCTGCCTCCGAGCACAGATAACATCAGTCGTAAAGCAATCAGCAGCAGAGCTGCAGTTCTACAGTTTAAAATCAGTTATTTCTCTACAAGAAGCTTCTCTGAAACTTCCTGCTCTTGGTAAAATCTATCTTGTTTGTGTAGTGTATAGCTTTGACTAAATGTAAACATCATCATCATCATCATCATCATCATCATCATCATCATCATCATCATCATTATTATTATTATTATTATTATTATTATTNATCATCATCATCATCATTATTATTATTATTATTATTATTATTATTATTATTATTATTATTATTAACCTATTTTCTACTTAAAATAAGGGCAATTACACCAGAAGGATTTTTTCTCTTGTAGGTGTCCATCTCCATCTGTCTGGCAGAATAAGGGCTCTCCTCTGTCTTTCCACAAAGGCCATTTTTGTAGATTTGCCCCATAGCTGTCCTCTTTTTCTTTCAGTGAGTTTTTGGATTTCACCGCCTCATAGTCACTTCAGCAGTTTTTCAATATCTGGAAACAACAAATCTTCAACAATCCCCACTCTCTAAGGTTCATATTGATTTGTCAGCCATTACAACTCCATTTTTCCTCTTTCTTCCCAGAAGATATACTATCTTCACCTGTCATTTCTTTCACTCCTGGTTAACGCTAGCTAACACTTTTCTTATGGGAAAATGCTGCAGGTATGAACATTTTTACAATCTTTTCTCTCTCTCTTACACTTGAATTCTGCTTCAAATACCTATGATAAATAGTTGTAACTAAACTTTTCCTAAACTGAGACAACAATTAAGATCTGTGACTTCATTGCATCCTGTGCTCAGTTTTTGTGACAGAATTTTTATTTCTGCAGGACCTTCAACTGGAGTAATTATTTTCCTTCTTTTTATCAGTCTTTTGGATATTAAAAGTAAAGACAATTACATATTACCTTTAAATTGCTTCTTGATGTTTGAAGGGGATAGTGTGAAATTGCTCTTGATTGATTGAATTAATTATCTCAGAATATAACCTACATCACAGGATCATTGTGAGATTAAAATTGGAAGAGGTAATGCACACCCAGAACAATTTCTTCTTTCTGTTTCCTCTGGTTTCATGTTGATTAATTCTTTCAGTTTGATCAAATTTCTCCTTTCTAGCTTTCCTAAATAGACTCTACATGAAATTTCAATACCATCTCATAGCACAGCTTGATTATAACTCAGATACCAGCTCTAGAGTTTTTCTAGCTGTGCTCTTTCAAATTTAAAGGCTTCTTTGTGCCTAGGTTTTGTTCTCTTCAGCTTTAAAATTCTCTCCTTCTACTGATTTAACATTTCCCAAATTGCAAGTCTATTTGTCTTTTCTTGTTTTAAAATATTCTAATTACCAATCTAATTTTAAAATATCATTTTTAAAGCAGAACCTTGGAATCTCCTTTTCATGGCCTCTATAAGCAAGATAGCCAACTATTTCATTATAGAGTAACATTATGTAGTAGCCAAACCAAATCATTCTCAGAAAACTAATACAACATTGCAAAAAAAAAAAAAAAGATAACATGTTTCTTCACAAGTTTATGTAGTACAGTATATGCGCTAACAATGCTATGCTGTCTTTTTTTTTTCTTTATTATTTATTATCGTCATGAAACATGAGACTTCATTGTTGGGGAAGGTTATAATATGTGAGATAGCTTAATCTTTAATATCCAGAATGACCAACATTTAGCTGATATTAAGATGGCTAGTATCAGTAATTTCAAACTCCTTCCAATCAGAAAGAGATGAGATGTTTAGTGTCTCTTGGGTTTCCTATATTGAACATTTTGAGATTTTTTTTACTGGCATTGTGAACACCCATCAATAGGAGCCCCAAGATTACGAGCACTAAGCATGCCATTTCAGGCCACTGTCCTGATGCACATCAGTGTGCCCTATATTACCTGCACATAGTATCTTGAGGCAGGATATTTAGAGAAAACAATATTTCTAGAGTAGAACACCTGTCTTAGCTGCAAGAGGAGATACAGAGACACATGCAGACATATGCTTCAGAATTGGTGAATTGGAATCCTTGCACTAAGGTAAGGAAGCTGTGGATATTTGCACTAGGTATCTCTGCCATAGATGTGCATCCATTGGTATACAAATACTTCCCATCTGAATTTCATTTCATGTAGGCAGGTAGTTTTGTTGGAAAATGATACATTCTGGAATACAGGGTGATATATATATATATACATATACATATACATATACAGATACAGATACATATACATATACATACATACATATACATATACATATACATATACATATACATATACATATACATATACATATACATATACATA
>BHFT01038886.1:0-11214 GCA_004320025.1 Laticauda laticaudata
GGAGCCACCCCCGAAATTTTGCTCGTCCGCTGTGTCCTTTTTGCATACGTTTTGCATCTGTCGGCCAGTGGGACCTAAGCTTAAGTCTAAATACTATTGCTAGTGTTATGATGTTATATTCTACTGAGAGCCAATTTTATACTGATTCTGTTATTTTTATAGTTTTTCAGTTTATGACTATTGTTTTTTTTTAAAGTTTGTCAGTTCATTGTATTTTACATGTTTGATGGAAGCTTAGTTCCCAATGGTATTTAAACATATTGTTCCCAGACAAAGCAAGAACTTGAGTTGACCTTTGCTGCTACAAATGGGGTACATATCTCCCACTTTGCAATGCATGTTACCTATTAAGAAAAGAGTGAAAAATATTTCTGAGACTGAAATTCTGGGAGCCTAGAAATTTGTTTACAAACAAATTGTTCACTGTTACTTCCAATTCAGAATTTTCTTCCAAAGGAAGAGGGGAGGGAAAGCTGTATTTTACCTATGTGATTTTGGATCTCCTTTGGTTGCATCTATATCAGCAGCAACCCAGGTATATTTATGTGAACTTAATGGTGTGAACTTGCATTCACTGTTTTTGCCTTCCCACCCTCTACAATAGTATATTTGCCAATGCCAGGTTTGCCAATGTTCTCTGATAGTTTATCAGCTGGGTTTTATTTTCTTCTGCCATTTTGGGATTTTCTAAACCAGGACTCTCCAATCTTGGCAACTTTAAGACTTGTGAACCTCAACTCCTAGAATTCCTCAGCCAGAAAACTAGTTGAAAAATTCTGAGAGTTGAAGTCCACAAGCCTTAAAGTTGCCCAGGTTGGAGAGCCCTATTCTAAACCATGTATATTTTTCCTCAGTGAAAGGAAAATGAATAGTATAGGAAATGAAAGCCTTTCTATAGTAGCCCTATTTTCTCCCCCACGGTTATAATAACACTACATTGTAAACTGCCTTGGAATATGTATTTAGATGAAGTAGTACATATAAATAGCCTAAGCAAATCCATATTATTGTAATTTGTTGAACTGCAGAGTTTGATTTATGCCAGGCTGGCATACCTTTTAGTCAAAAGTTAAATATGACATTTTTTCTTTCAAGCTGTATGGTTTTATGATCAAATTACTCCTTGGGAACCACTTAGATTTTAATATATTAAATAGTTGTTATGGAACTGGAGGACACCGGACACATAATAACACTTTTAAAATATTTTACGAGTTCTCCAACAAAATCATTTTCAAGTTTTCAAAACACAACCTGATTCTTATCAATTAAATAAAATTACATTGTGATGAATCAAGTTTTCATCGTTAAGAAACCTTGTGACTGTGTCTTCAACTATCAAACAGGAACAGTTTCTCTAACTCAGGACAAGCCACAATGGAAAAAAAGGCTATCCATAAATAGCTACAGATAGTGTCAGCAAAAGTTGATTAATTTACTTTTAAGTTTTCACTCTCAGAAGTGAAGGAAAAAAGATACTTTGTGATTTACACCTTTGACATTTAGTATTCCTGAGCTTTCTAAATACAGTACTTGACGCAGGAGGAATATTAAAGCAAATTTTGTAGAATGTAGAATTCCCTCAACATTGTTCAACTATTATGAAGTCTGCCCTACTATTACTGTTAATCTCATCACTCCTAATCATCCATCCCCTCCCACTTGTGACTGTAACTTTGTCGCTGGTATCCTTATGATTTATATTGACTGTTTCCTAGTATGACTTGATTGCTTATTGTACCCTATGACTATCATTAAGTGTTTTACCTTATGATTCTTGATGAATGTGTTTTGTCCGGAAAAACACGAGGTAGACCGGGTTCCAACAGCAAAGTCTTTATTTCTTAGCAAGAGTTGAGAAAAAGGAAACATTGCTCAAGCCGCCGCTTGGTCTTGTTTATACATTTTCCTGGTCCAGGCTTTGTAGCCAATGACAATTGTTTGATTTTGCCGTCTTCCCGCTGCTTCAGGATTGCGTCCTTTTGAAACCAATCCCTTTTCGTTCTAAGTACCCAATCAGGAATGTATTATTTGAAGCCAGTTATTTGCATACAGAACACCCCTCCCCTCTTAGTTTCGGGTCCTACGTCGTGACGTAGTCTCGTAAGTAGGCGGGGCTTCTTTTGACTCGACTGGACCTGCGGGTATGTGTGGCTGTGTCTTCAACCGGTTAGATGGTGCTGCTGCTCTTTCTGTACTTCTTCCCTGGAACCGTTCTGGAAGGGTGAGGCCTCCATCATGCCGCCGCCTGAGTTGCTTGGGCCGGCGGCTTTCGCCGCTCCCTCCCGTTTCATCTGGGCAGGTTGAGCTGGCCTTGGCTGGGCCTCCTTCGGTGATTCTTTTCGCAACTTTTCTCCAAACAGTGAGTCTTATTTTGCTCTTTCTTGGTTAGTTTGTTTTTTCAAGCATTGGTTTTAAACGGTTCTTATATTATTTTTCGTGTTTCCCCCCCCCTTCTTTTGGTTTGAAATTTTGTCATTTTTGTAATGTTTGGTTGTGTTTTTATCGTTCTTTCTAAATTCCGGGACCGGAAGCTGGCAATGTTGCCGCTTCCCACTCCCTTGCCATCGTCTACCGTTAATCTGTAAGACTTGGGGCCTGCTTAAGTCTGTGAACTTTGTCCGGTACCCATAATGGGTCTCCCGTAAAAATTTTTCACATACACCAAATGCCAATTTTGAAACTCCTGAATCGTGTAAGGAGTCAGGGGGTTTTCTGTGTGAAGTTTGGATGTGAAACCTGATCTAAGCTTGCGATTTCTGAGTTTTCTCCCATCAGTAGTTTCAGATGGTGTTTTTGTTTGGTTGTAGTACTTGGTGTTACTATGTGGCGGGTGGTTAGCCTGTTTATTGCTTTAGGACGTCCCAGTGTCCATCCTTCCAAACCCTCCTTGGTAAACTGAACCATTCTTTCAGCCTGACCGTTTGCCGCCGGATGGGCTGGCGCTGTGAGGGCATGTCTTATACCCAGGGAGGCGTACGGTATTGGTCGAAATAGTAGGCTGGTTAGTTGAGGTCCATTTTATCGCGAAACTAGTACGTCCGGCAGGGCCGTGGGTTTGCAAAAAAGTTTGTCTAGTTCCCTATTTTACCATTTCTAGTTGTTCGTGGTGGCATAATTTTTACTCTAGGCCAATTGGAGTATGGTTTCCACGACAATCAGAAACGTGTGTCCCCTTGGTAGGCCCAGCCGAAAATCGATATGATACCGCGACCAGGGGCCCCTTGGAACTTCCCAGTGCCTTATAGGTGCTTTTTGGAGGAAGATGGTCTGGCATCTCTGGCATTTGTTGCACGAGTTGACCAATATTCAATGTCCTTATCAATTGCCCCGGCCACCAGACATAGCTCCTCGCAAGGCTTTTCATTTTAACAATTTCCCAGGATTGTCCCTCATGCAGCATTGCCCAGTACCCTGTTTTCAATTGGTTTGGAATTGACTACCCGCTCACCCACAGTAGACATCCTTTTCTATAGAGAGAAGTTCGGTTATGTCTGGTCCAGAAAGGTTTTAAAAGTCTCGGTTTTTTTGGTTTTCCGGCCAGCCTCTACCTACCCAGTGAAGTAATGCGGGCAGTCAGTGGGTCTTTGCCGTGGCTCTTTGGCGGACATCATTCGCGTGGAGATGGGTAGATCGGGGCAGGTCTCTAAATCTGGAGGGCAGCAGTCATCCGTTGGTGCCTGGTCTTCTTCCGTGCTGGCAATGTGCTCTGCTCAAAGCTTGTCCGGCATGGGAATTTGTTTTCCCCGGCCGGTATTATTAGGTGTATTGAGCTAGACTGTAGGGAATCCGATCAACCTGTCATTCTTGGGGACAGGATGTTTGGTGTGGGCTTGTTTCCCGCCAAAATTCCAAAGTAGCGGTTTGTTGGATCTGTGACAATTTTGGAAAAAACCCACCCGTACAGGTATTCATGAAAACGCTTTACCCCAGCGACAATTGCTAAGGCCTCTCGTGTCACAGTTGGCTGTAGTTTACCGCATCGGCTTTTGACAGAGTTTTTTGAGTTAGTACGCCGATGGGCGCCTCTCTTCCGTCCGGAAGTTGGTGGCTCAGGATGGCTCGACTCCAAACGGTTGAAGTGTCACAGCGGTAACTCTCAATTGGTAGCGTGTTCGCTAAATGGATGAGAACGGTATATGTTTGAAAGTTAGCAATCTTTTTATTGTTGAAGGCTTTTTTTTCTTGTGCCCCCAAGTCCAAATTGCCTTTTTTTGTCCAGTAAACCGGTGTAGCGGTTTCTGCTTATTGTAGCCTTATTTTGGTAGCGAAAACATTATAAAAATTTTATCAGACCGAAGAATGCTTGTAACTCACTTTTGTTCTTTGTGTTCTGGTGCGCTTAGTTATGGCTTTTAGTTTCTTTTCGGGTGGGGTGTATATCCTCTCCGTCTATTAAATAGCCCAGAAATTCGACCGCTCTTTTAGCCAGGCCAGCCACTTTTCTTTTTTTACTTTTTAGTTCCAGCTTCCCTGAATTTAGTTAGTACATTTTAAGTGTCTGTTTTAGTTGCGTTTTCGTTTTTGCTGAGATTAGGATGTCGTCGAAAGTACGGTACGCACTCCCTGTATGCCGTTTTAAGAGGCGTTCCCATGAGGCTTTGAAAACGCCTGCGTGCCACAACTGACTCCAAATTGAGTCTCTTACATCTGAATGCCCTTTGTGTGTAACTATTAGTCTGTGCCTCTGCTGGTTTCGGGGGATCTACTGGAGTTGTTGGTATGCTTGTGCCAGGTCGACGTTGTCGCAAAAAATTTTTCCTCCCCCCTAGGGAATGTTAGCAATGCTGGACTTACTTGGCACCGGGTATGCGCTCTGTTGTAGTGCGTGGTTTCAGGGTCGCCTTGTTAGTCACCACAGATTCGGATTGACCATCCGGTTTAATAGGGTGTGACTATCGGGTGTTTCCCATTTGGCATGGTCCACAGGCTCTAGCGCCCCCTGAGCTACTAGTTTAATTTAGCTGTTCCTCAATCTTTGCTTTTAAAGCAAACGGAACTCGCTGGCTTTTATCTATTGTTAGGGGCTGAGGATACCTGGTGGGTCTAGACTGAAAGAAAGTTTCCCGGTACCTTGCAAGGAGCGTCGAACACGTCTTGGAATTCCCGGATTAGGGTCTCTCCTCCCAGTCGGTTGTGCTCACTCGTCTATCCCGGTATCCCATGCTCCAAAGGCGCGAACCATTCGATGCCCATGGAGGCTCGGCTATTTCTCGATCTGACTATGGTCAGCGGAAGTACCTCAACATTTGATGTTTATACATGACTTGGAATTGCACCCATGCCAAACTATCCGGATTTCGGTTTTCCGCTTGGTAGTCTTGAGTTGTTAGCTGCTGCTTTTGGAGTTCTTTTGGTTGGATTGTCAGGGGACTTAGTTGCTTTATGGATTGTTCCCAAGAGACCATGGATAGGAAGGATCAGAGTCTTATTTCCATTTCGCAGGCTTTCCTTCAATTCTTACGGTTATATGCTTAACTTTCTTTCCGCTTTCCGTTTAGCGCTCCCTATTTGTAACAGATTTTGATGTGTATTCTCTCTGTTTGCAGTTTGCTTGTTCCGCTGGCCACTTCTCTCCGTTCGCCTGGGCTTCGGCTCGTGTGCGGGGATTGTTGCGTCTCGTTGGCCTGTAGTTTTTTTGTTTCCTTCAGACTTTCTCGATATGCCTCGTTTCTTGCCAAAACTTCTGGCCAGATGCGCATCAGGAAACCTGCATTCGCTTCTTGGTGACTTTCCTCCGCAGCCCAGATTCTCCGCCAAAATTTCTTTTCGCGCTCTCTTGCGGCATACATGCGGTGGACTTGTCGTCTTTCGTCGTTCTGACTCGGACGTTTCGCCATAGTCTTTGTGAGTGAGGTGGTAACGGGAGATTGTTTCTTCTTGTGGCCAGGTTAGTTCATCCCTGCTTGTGTTCTTCTGTCTTCATGTAACGGGCGATTTTTTTCGCGGCTTCAGCGGCTGTGGCTTCCGCCGATGGCCTCAACTAAGTTATTTTTAGGCTGTGTTCAGTAGCTTCTTTGCGCTGTTGAGTCACTTAGTTTCCCAATATCACTCGGTCTCTCATAGCCTCATCGAGTGTTTTAAGAATTCGCACTTCCCCTATCTGTTCGGAGAGCGGCTACGAAATCAGCTACCGTCTCACCTTCTCTTCTGGTTCTCTCCGGTTAGAATTCATGCCGTCTTTATGAGTTGGACACCGTTGGTGCGTAGTTGGGAGTTTTCAGTAGGTTCTGGAGTTCGGACCATGTACTGTTTAACGTTCTCGGGGCTTCGCCAGGGCTTTTGCCATTTTGAAAATGGTCGGTCCACAAGTGCGTTAAGAAGAAAAACGGCTCTCTTGCGTTGTTCTGAGATTCCCTCCATTCTCATTGCTCTCCAGGTACATCTGGAAATGGTCTACATAGGAATCCAATCCTCTTTCGTTGGGATTAAAAAGGTGCGGCGGTGCATTGTTCCCAGCCATTCTGTTGTCGTCTGAATTTTCTCTCACCGCAGTGCATCGGTCTCGCGTTCAGGACGATCCCAGCCTTTCGTCGCCAGTGTTTTGTCCAGAAAAACACAGAGGTAGACCGGGTTCCAACATGCAAAGTCTTTATTTCTTAGCCAAAGGAGTTGTGAGAAAATTGGAACATTGCGCTTCAAGCCGCGCCGGTCTTTTATACATTTTTTTCCCGGCCGGCTGTAGCCAATGACAATTGTTTGATTTTGCCGCCTTCCCGCAGCTTCAGGGATTGGTTCTTTTGAACCAATCCCTTTTCGTTCTAAGTACCCAATCAGAATGTATTATTTGAAGCCAGTTATTTGCATACAGAACAGAATGTATCTTTTTTTTTTGTATACTGAAAGTATTTGCACCAAGACAAACTCCTTGTGTGTCCAACCATACTTGGCCAATAAAGAATTCTATTCTATTCTATTCTAGTGCAAATTGTGTGTGTTTGGTGCAAACTGAGCAGAAAATTTCTACTATACATCATTTCTATGCTATTAGTCTTTATTATAACCATTGCTTTTAGTGTAATTTTTCTTTGCTTCTATAGTAGCGCCAAAACTGTGCCTAAATGATATACTGCTGTATATCAGCTGAAAACCTAAGCTGCTGAGAGCTCACTGCTTATTGATTTTATCTCACAAATTATAATGTAATATTCTTTGTATGAACCCAGCCCTAGCAAGTAATACTGAGCACTACAGATAGCCTTGGTTAATTATGACAATTGGGACCAGAACTGCCTTAACTAAGAAATCAGTCAAAATTCAGTATCACCTAACTGTGTTGCTTAGAAATGGCAGTTCCAGGGTCTATGACAATTCACCATGGCCAACTCACCACCACCAGCTCACCTTGGCAAACTCGCCACAATCAACTTGCCATGACCAACTCACCACAGGACAACTCACTGCTGGACAAGAGTTACATTAATACTCAAGAAATGGTGGAATAGAATCATTAAAGAAAGGATGCTAAAGACGGGACAGAATGAAAAGTAAATGGCAAAAATTAAAATTATTTATTTATTTTAAACAATCAAATATAATTGTAAGGTTGTCCTGCAGCGAGTTGGCTGTGGTAAGTTGTCACATTCTCATTCTGGCAGTCCGGGTTGTCATGGTTAAGCGAGGACTGAACAGGTTATTAAGCAAGGATTTCACATGACCACAATTTCTGAATTCCTGCTGGTTTTCCCATTGATTTTGCTTGTGGGAAGCTGACAGGCAACATCAGAAAATGGAATCACATATATAATTCTAGACATTATATCTAGCACAACTAGATATGACCACAATTATTTCAATACAAAATTATGGAGCTTAACAACTTATAATAAGAGAACAAAGAAAAAAAGAAACAATATTTTGAAGCACAGGAAATAAACAACCCTGGCAGTCACAGTATAAGATCCACTGATTTTACATCCACTCATCCTTCTGCAAAGTAGGCAAATTAAAAAAGGACTATATTGTTTATCAGTTTTGAACTATCAGCCATACATCTAAGAAGTCCTAAATGGATTGCCTGTCATTCATCAATCTAAATTGTTAAATTTGTTTCAACTGGATTGGATCCAAACTAATTCCAGTAGAGTACATCGTGGGAAATTTTCTTTTACACAATTGAAAAGTTAAATAATTTAACTATTTCCTTCACATAAGTTCTCCTCATATAAATATATATTTTTCAGCAACTGTGATGAAAACAGGTGGGTTGACCTCGCTTATTTGTTTTAAAGTTACAACTGGTAAAGAGCAGCTCTTTATTCTATATTCTGGAATATATTCAGCTATATTCTGCCAGAATATATTCAGCTATATTCTGCCTTCCACCAATTCATTATTGTTCTTCATGTATTTTTGTTTGCATCAACTTTTTTGTTTTTTTGTTTATACCAACTAAGCTGCCAAAGCCCATGCTACACTTTCTAATAATTCAGCTGAAAAGCTGGGGGGAAACATTATTTGAGAAGCAATCAACAAATGTTAAGACTAAGCTAAGATACATCTAAGTTATTTTCAACTTACCACTTCAAAATATGAGTCCTATTTGTTTATATATTTTGTTTCTAAGCAAAAGTACAGTATTATTTTTCCTTCATAGAAACTAAGCTAGTCCACAAGTTCATTTATTTATTACACACACACACACATTTTATATTATATCATATACACAAATTTAGATTTGCATCTGTTCATTTTGGAAAAATAATTCCAGAAGTTAATTTCTCAATCTAAAAATCACTAATGAGATCCATATGTACATTAAAATAATGGGAAACAATCAATACAAACCCTGTATCATATTAACACACGCCCTGATGACATATCTATTCATTCAATTTCTAATACAAAATTAAGGAACATAATAAAATATGCAAGTAAATCCCATCCTTTTCACTTGGAAATTTAGCACTTACGAAAAGACATGATATAACAAACCATGTTCTCTGGTAAAGTATTAACATAATCAAAGTGACATGAATTTATAACTTAAGAACTTATGAAAGAATCCTACAGTTAAATCAAAACCAAATAGATTATAGGTATTACAAAAAAAAATTAAAAAAGATGAGTATACTTTCCTGGCTGGTCAAGACCTTGCAAGAGGTGGCATGTGGTAAGGAATGCATGTTTGAGGAAAAAGGATGCTTCACTGGCTGAGGGTGGTGAGGTTTTGCCCAGTAACCAACCTTCTTAATTTCAAAGTATCTTTCAGGAAATTGATTGTCTGAAATTCCATTAATGGGGATTCAGGAAAAAACATAATACTAAGACAACATTGGTTATACTTTTTGATTATCTATGGCAGGCTCAAGATAAGAGAAATATATTGCTCCTGGATTTCCTTGATTTCTTAGAAGTCTTTTGATACTATCACTAAAATGTCCTTCTACACTGACCTACAGGTCAAGGATTGGGAGTGAGAGGTACAGAGTTATGGACATCAGTGTTTTCCTTTTTCCAAGATTAGAGAGAAAGATGTTATTTCTCAGCATCTTATTGGGTTGGGGGTGTTACTTGGAACCCTGACATCTTCAGTATTATTGTCATCTGCATAATCAGTATATCTTGCTGGATGACAAGCAAAAGGACTATTTTCTCCTGAAAGTTCACATATAAAAAGATGGGAGGTTTTGAGCAACTGCAACCCCACCACCATCATGAAAATAGCATACATCATCCAAAGTCAAGAGAAAACTATCTGCAAATTCTCTCATGTTTCCCTTTGTCTTCATGAAGTTGACCAGCAATCTATATAAAGACAGTCATCAATAGAATGTCATCATCAGCATAAGCTTTAAAGACTATTGAAGGACCTTTTTTTCCTCACACTATTCTTCAGCAAGAAAAACTGGTTGGTGCAAGAGCTAAGCTAGGAGAAATAAATTGCTCTTATTGCCATTAGCCCTTCTAGTTCACTCTCTGAATTGATCAAACTTCCCAGAACCTTCTCTCCATTTCTCTTCAGCTACTTCTCCAGTGCACCACTCACCCATCTGATCCTCCCAGCATCTTTATGGCATCCCTTAAACCCCAGTTGTCTCAATTGCTCCAATACACCACTCAATTTTCCTTAGCATCTTGTATCTCAACCATCAACAGATACTCAAATTTGACATATATGCCTCATCTTTCCATGGACCTGCAGATAAACCAGATCTTTTTTCCCTTCTCTGGAATTTAAACAAGAAATATACACATAACTATATCTGTTTTTAGAATACTATAACTACTGTCAGACTGCTTATCCAAGTAATGACTTTATCCCTTAACTCAGGTGCTGACCAGATTACTGTTTTATCCACAAATTTTTTAAAAAAATTAGTCCACTAAACTGACATCCATTAAAGTGGTGTATTGAACCACTACATTGAACCAGAACATTCTAACATTCTTAGTTGAAGCAGAGTGCAGTGAGGTTATGTTAAAAAGGAATAATGAGATCAGGTTGAGGATCACTATCAGCCCTAAAAGGTCCCGGTAGCTTTGCGCCAGACAGTATTTTTCAAGTGTTTGCTGGTAGAAAAACTGGAAGAGAGCTATGTAATCATCTTTGAGTTTCTGGAAATTTTCTGGAAATAGGAGCGCAGCCCTGATAATTCACGCAGTAGCCTAATTTCTAAGATCGCTGACCAAAGACAAGGGGATCCGTGAGAAGACAGACCTAATCCCTGAGATCGCTAGCTGATGATCTGAAGTAACGAGTGAAGATTAACCTTCTGCCAAAAGATTTTCATAGTTACCTTCAGCATAATATATTCCTGAAGACAAGAAGATCCATGTGAAGACAAATCTGGTTCCCAAAAATCACTAACTGAAGATCTGAAGAAACGAGTAGAGAGTAGCCTTCTGCCAAAAGACTATACTTCCAACCTAATATATGCCCTCTCCCTATACCCTCCAGGACCATCTAAACTAAATCTTCTCTTTCTCCCATTATTCTCTTCCTGCTCTAATTTTTCACAATATAACTCTGTTTAATTGATTAACTAATCTTATTAAATGATTAATTAATTTTTACAATTATTTATCATTGGTAATATATTATTATAGATTATCATAGACTAGTGGTTATTGATTAGTTTAGTTAACTATTTTGAATATTAGTATGATTAGTATATTTAGTGCAAATTAATGATTGGGACAATTAATTGTCTAGTGTGTTTATTGATTAGTGTAATGAATTATTAGGGTGATTATTGATTAGTTAAATTAATT